>JAHRHZ010000051.1:31791330-31849187 GCA_024137785.1 Ginglymostoma cirratum | reverse complement strand
GCTCGTCTGATGCTGCTTGGCCTGCTGTGTTCATCCAGCTCTACACCTTGTTATCTCAGATTCTCCAGCATCTGCAGTTCCTACTATCTCTGAAACAATTTTAACCCAGGTGGGTAGAGTTGTTAAGAAGGTATATGGTATGTTAGCTTTCATTAATAGAGGGATTGAGTTCAAGAGCCGTGAAGTCACGCTCCAGCTATACAAAAGCCTAGTTTGGCCACACCTGGAGTATTGTGTCCAGTTCTGGTTGCCTCATTACAGGAAAGATATGGAAGCATTGGAAAAGGTGCACAGGAGAAATACCAGGATGTTGCCTGGAATGGAGGGAAGGCCTTACGAGGAAAGGTTGAGAGAGCTAGGGCTTTTCTCTTTAGAACGATGAAGGATGAGAGGTGACTTGGTAGAGGTGTACAAAATGATCAGAGGTATAGATAGAGTGGACGGCCAGAGACTTTTTCCTGGGGTGGAGGTAGCTAATATGATGGGGCATAGTTTTAAAGTGAGTGGAGGTAGATATAGGGGAGAGGTCAGAGGTAGGTTCTTTACTCAGAGAGTGGTAGGGGCGTGGAATGCATTGCCGGAGAGGGTAGTGGAGTCGGCTTCATTAGGGGCATTTAAGCAGCTCTTAGATAGGCATATGGATGATAGAATAATGTAGGGGTGGAGGTTAGATAGACCTTAGGTTTCGGGTAAAAGTTCGGCACAACATCGTGGGCTGAAGGGTCTGTATTGTGCTGTACTGTTCAATGTTCTGTGTTCTAAATAATATTGATAAAATCCCACAGAATAGACTTATTCAGAAAATGGAAATAAAACAAGTATATGCAATTGGCAAAGGGATAGGAATTAGAGTATTGGGGAAAGATTTTTTTGACTGAGAAATGGTATGTGATGGAAGACCCACAGAGATCAGTATTGACGCCATTGATTTTTACTGTATAAGAATGATGTGAATGAGCATAAGGAACATGTTTTTCAAATTGCGAAAAGAGTAGTAGATACCAGGAGGATTTAAAACAAAAACAGAATTGTTGGTGGATCTTGCAGCTAACTCTTGATAAGATTTATGAAGAGGTACCGGACTCTAAATGCTAACTCTGCTTTCTCCCCACAGATGCTACCAGCCCTGCAGTTTCTGTTTTTGTTTCAGATCTCCAGCATCCACAGTTCTTTGTTCTATTTCAGAAGGATTTAATTTGGTAAAATTGGTATATTAAGTTTAAAATGACAAAGTGTGAACTGACCCAGTTTGAAAGGAACTACATGGAGGGGCAGTATAATTGAAGGCGTTGAAGAGCAGAGGGACTTGGGTGTGCATATTCACAATCTTTTGAACTTGGTGGGTAAGTTGAGAATACTTCA
Source organism: Ginglymostoma cirratum (assembly GCA_024137785.1). NCBI lineage: Eukaryota > Metazoa > Chordata > Chondrichthyes > Orectolobiformes > Ginglymostomatidae > Ginglymostoma > Ginglymostoma cirratum. The sequence goes on along the minus strand of JAHRHZ010000051.1, from coordinate 31,847,825 downwards.
GAAAGTGTAAGAATGCTTTGCTTTCTAAATAAGGAAGTGGGTTATAAAAACAAGGAAGTCATGCTAGACATTTTTACGGACTTTTGGATCGGTCTTGGTTGGAGTATTGTGCACAATTCTAGGCACTACACTTTAGGAGGAATGTGAAAGTCTTTGAGAGGTTCAGGGGAGGTTTGTGACAAGATGCCAAAGGTGAGAGGATTAGTCATGTGGAGAAATTTGGATTGTTGTTCTTATAGACGAGAAGGTCAAATGGAGGCCTAAAGGAGATTCAAAATTAATTGAGCTTTGGATAAGGCAAGTAGGGTGAAATTGTTTCCTTTGGCAAGTGGATCAGTGATCTGAGGCCATGCATTTAAAATAATTGATGCAAGAGAGAAGTGAATTGTTTTCACACAGACGATTGTACCAATCTGGTGTGCACTTCTTGAAAGGGCAGTGGAAGCAGATTCCATAAGAAATTCCAAAGGCAGTTTGACATGTACTTGAAAGTGATTAATTGGCAGGAAAATAGGGAAAAGTTGGGATGTGGGACTAAATGGACAGCTCTTTCAAAGAGCTGATATAGACATGACAGCTTGAATGCCTTCCTTCAAGACTGTACTCTGAAGGTCTGTGATTCATGGGAAATTGCTGATTCAGAATTTGTCAGGAGTGATGGCTGTAATTTGATTTCAGAGAACTTGGTGGTTGAAACAAAGCTGGGATTGGGAGGCATTCTTTAAAAAGAGATAAGTAGGTGAGAGAAGAAACTTCATGAACTCGGTTAAAACTCTCTATTTTCAAATAAGTACTTTTTGAAGAATTAATTCTGCAAAGTGAGATATCTTGCATTTTGTTCTGAAGAATGAGTGAAACTTATTTAATGTAGGCATATTTATCTCCCCACCCCTCTGTTAATCTTTATAAAGATTTGCACATTATACAGAAAAGAGAGTTAATTATCAATGTATTGTTAAGATCTCTAATAAGAAAGGCAACTGGAAACAAAATAGGAAAGTCACCTAACTTACTCAGGGATTTTTTGTTATTTGACAAGGTGAACTGCAATTTATCACTACTAGGCAAAACTGGGTACATAACAGACATTGAGAATTGGGTACCTTTATAAGGGAAGCTAGGAATGCTGTAACCATTGACAGCTACCTTGAAATGTGAAGGGCTACTGCTCTGTATTAGGCAGTGAAACTGAGTGCTAAAAGAGAAAATGACAGCAGAAGCTTGAAAAGTTTGCAAATACTTAGCTCTGACCCGATCTTTAGAGAGAGAAACAGAGCTCATGTTTCAAATTGAGGATCCTTGGTTGGAACTGAAATTACTTATGGATGCAACAGGCTTCAAGGAAGGGTTTTAAACTTCCCTGTGGCCTAGTGGCTAGGATTTGTCCGTTTTACCATTGTTTGCCTCCTGGTCAGAGAACAAAGATTTATTACAGTGCATGTATTGTTGTGGCTATCATGTTCTTGTGCACCACTGGCCCTCCGTTTCAAATCTAACAGCAAGGTCTTCGAAATAACTGCACAGAGGCCAGTATCCCATCACCAAGTCGTCTTTATTTACATGTGCACAATACATGAGCTCTGACTAGTCAGTTCAGAGGCAGTGCCTAGAATGAAGATACTGTCTGAATGTTTTGTTTATATCTGTCAGCAAGAGCTCCCTGATTAGGGTTGTTGACCTGGGCTAATCAAGTATCTCGCAGTCAATGGATCCACTTGGCCCTCATTACAATCTCTACAGTCGTGAAGGTTGGTTAGCTCGGGTAGCTGGAGTGAAATGCAGAGCGATGCTATGATCCCAGTCTGTCTGTGATAAGTTCACGGAAACTTGCCTCATACGTGATGTGGAGTGGTGCCCTTCAAATCTTGCCTCATTACCTTTCTCTATGCACCCTTGTGGACTACAGATAATTCTTATACTAATTAGTGAGGCAGAAAAAAGTGTGGTGAGGGAAAATGAACAAAAAGAAAGATCTCTACTGCCATGGGTGACAGAAGCGATCATATATCAAAACAATTGGTAGTTTGAAGCAAAAAGAGATGGTAATAGGGCAAGTAAAGAAACAAAAGGTTCTGGAGAAAGTATAAATGTGAAAAGCAGAATTGCCAACAGCTGCTGCCTTAAAAATAGAGTTCAGAGGGTATGGTCTGAAATTGCTAAATTGGATGCTTGGGCAGAAGGCTGTAAAATATGAAGTTAAAAGGTGAGACTATGTCATTACTACAATAGAAGAGACCAAACAGAGTGGTAAAGGAGCGGAAAATTTAAAGAATGGGACCTGAAGCTCAGGATAATAATTGTGGAATGAGCAGAGGTGCTCTGCAAAGCAAAAATCTAGTCTTTGTTTGATATCTGTAAGGCAGAGGATGTGCATGATGAACAACATGTTCTTCTTTAAACTTTATTCATTTGTATAAGTGAAATATTGCTCTTGCCATCATGTTGGAGATGGTGGGTTTGTCAGAGGGTGATGTGATGAATGTGGAAGGTGAGGAGATGGCATGTGAGGACAAAAGGCACCTGATTGTAGTTCAGGATTGGTGGTGGAAGGGGTGAGACAGATGTAGATGCAGGTGGGGATTCCTTCGTTGCAGAGAAAGAAATTCCTCAAAATTGCCACTGATGTGGAAACTAGCCAAGTCAAAATAAATGTCATGGAAGTAGGGATCCTCAGAGTGCAATGAGAGTCCTATGAGAAGCAAGGTATGTGGAAGTGTAGGCAATGTTCCATAGGCATTAGTGAGTTATAGTGGATAAATGAAATTGAAATACAGTCTTCAATATTGCAAGACAAGATCAGCTAAGTATCAAGTTATTGTCTTATCCATTTTATTTAAGTGAGTTTTAATTATCAACAGAAGATGAATATCTGGTTTTGTCAGTTTGTTCTTGTCAGTCAATGCAAACTGGCTTCTAGTGAGATGATAAAATTGAAACATGAATGAGGAGTGTAATTAGTTCTTCAAGCTTTTACATTTCCACAATCAAGCTTTTGAGGACAAAGTTTGTATTTCCGTCAAAATCTGATTTTCAAGCTGGCCGGATTTGAGATCTCCACTTAATAAACTTTAACTGACATTTTAGACGACAAAGTTCAGCTTTATTCACAGAAATAAGGTCTGCAGCTTGCTTTATAGCCAGATTATTAATGTATTGCAAAAACATTTTAAAAAGTAAAGACATCTATCCATAGTGCGCTCTTCAATCTGGAACACTTCAGATCACTTCTGAATTTTGGAACTTTCTGGATTGTAGGATGGTGAAATATCTAAGCCCAATATGTGAACTGGAAACGCCATAGATAAAACCTTTAAAGCAGTAATAAACATTGTTTTATTTATCCAAATACCACATCTTTCACGGTTCTACTGCTGTACTGAGAGGGGAAGGATTTGAGAGGGGCACCTTTTTCACACAGAGGGTAGTTTGTGTATGGAATGAGCTGCCATGGTAAGTGGTGGAGGCTGGTACAATTGCAACATTTAAAAGGCATATGGATGGGTATATGAATGGGAAGGGTTTAAAGGAGTGTAGGCCAATTGCTCGCAAATGGGACTAGATTAATTTAGGATATTTGGTTGGCATGGACAAATTGGACCAAAGGGTCTGTTTCGATGCTGTACATCTCTGACTGTGACCAACTGATGATTGTGAATTTGAAGGAAAAAGTATTTGAGTTGGATGGAGACGTTGGTGACAACATGACTGAGTATCTGGAGAATTAGAGTCAAACACTGAAAGATACAGGCACACGCATCAATGAACCAAAGATCCCATTTATATGTATTAGCTTGAGCCTTGGGAGAAAGTGAATTGTTTCGACTACCTACAGTCAGGGGTGCCTGAAGACAGAAGTATAGAAAAGGGAGCTAAACAACGGATTAGTCATAGAATCCCTACGGTGTGGAAACAGGCCCTTCAGCCCAGCAAGTCCACACTGATCCTCGGAGCATCCTACCCAGACCCATCCCCCTAATCTACACATCCCTGAACACTACGGGTAATTTAGCATGGTCAATCCACCTAGCCTGCACATCTTTGGAAGAAACCGGAGGAAACCCACGCAGACATGGGGAGAATGTGCAAACTCCACACAGACAGTCGCCCGAGGGTGGAATCGAACCCGGGTCCCTGGTGCTGTGAGGCAGCAGTGCTAACCACTGAGCCACTGTGCCGCCTCAAAGTCCTTTTTGGAGTGACTGGAAGAATTGCAGTAAAGTTTTGAGACTGTCCTTGTTGTGTAGTGGAAACACTTGGGCAACATCAAGAAGAGACAAGCAAAGAAAGGTGGCTGATGAGCTGCTGTATTAGAGATGGATGTGCAAAGTAGGGGGAATCAACAAATCTTTAACCAGCACACTCTGTCTGTGTGTTATGGGGAGGGTCAGTGAATATTGTGAGTAAGATTGAACTGGCATGGTCATCTGTTAGCGAGAGAGACAAGTGACGAGAGATGGGACTGCAAGGAAGGTGAAGAGGAAGTTTTCAGACTAGATGGAAAGATGTGGTGGTGAAAGACTTGAGCGCAGCAGCTTTGAAAAAGATATCAGTGACTGACAGGAGGAGATGGAAATGTGTGACCAGCCAGTAAAGTGATTAACCCAAGACAAATAGTAGAAGCTGAAAGTAGAACAGGTTGAGGGGAATGCTATTCAAAACATTTCAGACAAATGTTGTTTCCCAACAGTTTGCAGTATTTTGGACCTGGGGAGATTCCAGCGTTCTCAATCTTATGTTAAAGAAATAAGAGACTTGTTTATATTGTGTATTTCATGACACTGGACATCCCAGTGCACTTTACAAGGAGGTGATTTCACTTCTTTAATGTAGGAATGTTCCATGAATTTGAAGGCAGTTCACTTGTCAAATTAAGGTCACTTTGGGAGGGGTTACAGTAAACCTGAGCTGTCAAAGTTTAAGTAAAGTAAAACCATTGTTGATTTCTTTAAATTCTGCATGTAAAACATAAATTGAGGCTAATTTTGTTTGGGGTTGCATGAAAACGGCCAACTGTGTGCGTTTTGTATACTGTGTGTGTGGCAATATAGCAATGCAGTGTGCTAATGCAGCAGACTTTCTGTCAATTGTTTATGCCAGTTATCAGGCTATTTTGAGAGTCATAGAGTCATACAGCACAGAAACAGACCCTTTGGTCCAACCAGTCCATGCTAAACATAATCCCAAACAAAACTAATCTCACCTGCCTGCTCCTGTCCCATATCCCTCCAAACCTTTCCTATTCATGTACTTATCCAAATGTCTTTTAAATGGTATAATTGTACTCACATCCAGCACTTCGTCAGGAAGTCCATTCCACATACAAACCATTCTGTGTAAAAGAATTTGCCGCTCAATTTTTAAATTTTTAAATCTCGCTCCATCACCTTAAAGATATGCCCCCAGTCTTGAAATCCCCACCCTTGGCAAAAGATAACTACCATTAATCCTATCTCTATCCCTCTTTATTTTATAAACGTCTATAAGATCGCCTCACAACCTCCTATGCTGCAGTAAAAAAAGGTCCCAGCCTATTCAGCCTTCCGTTATAACTCAAACCTTCCATACCCCGAAACATCTTGGTAAATCTCTTCTGAACCCTCTCCAGTTTAATAATAGCCTTCCTATAACTGGGTGACCAGAGCTGGACCCAGTATTCTAGAAGAGGCCTCCCGAGATACAAACGTTTGGCATGAAGCATTTTTCAAGATTGTCTCAAACTAACCTGGATTCTTCTTTTTGAGTTTCCCAACTCATCAGGCATTTTGTGGATGGAGGGGTCCACTATTTACCAAAAGAAGCTTGTTGGAGGCCCAAAACATCCTTGCTGCACATTTTCGTTTTTCAAAATTGAACATAATAACCTCTAACTGATACAAATTAATGAAACCTTCTCCTGTTTCTGATGATGGCCTTGGGCACTGATTTCCTTGCTCAATCCAAGGTCATAGTGAGTGGGAACACAGCATTAAATCCTTCATGCCAAATTTTGTACAATTTCTACAGAACAAAAAAGACAAAGACCAAAACTGATCCATACAACAAAATAAACATGTCCGTTTGAATTTGCTCCATTGTTTTCCTACATGATACTGAGCAAAAGCTCTGAGGTGTTGAAATTGTTGACCGTAAATTACACATTGAGAACCATGCGTTTTGGGAACAGGTTAGATTGATTGTATCTATAGGTTCAGTAGAGTCAGAGTTCTGCTTGTGTAGCTAGGTCTTAACAAGATTAGGTTCTTCCTTGAAACTAGAGAGAATCCTTGATGACTTGTGTCTGGAACTCCCTTCCTACCAGCCTTGTAGATGTTCCTATGCCCCAAGGACTGCAGTATTTCAATGATTCAGCTCACCATCAAGAATTAGGAACAGGCAACAAATGTTTGCCGTGGTGGCAAGCCCCACATCTCATGGACGATTTGAAAAAAAAACTCGACTGAACAAGTTTCTACGAAACTGTTTGAAAGTGCCCTGGATTGCCTAAGCTCCAAATGAAATCTGTACGTTTGCCATTCAACCTGACATGGTTTCACCCAAATGTTTCTTGAGGGAAGTGTTGAATTTTTCATTCTGAAGGGACATTTCATAATTCACATTGGCACCTGAATAAAGTCGCACGTTGCTAGGAGGTTGCATTCTTTACATTTAGGCCCGGAAGGCGCAAACCTGTTGCTGCAGGAATTGAAAATTTTAAGATCTCCACACTGTCAAACAGCTATTCAAGAAATTGAATGTTTAGGCACGATAAGAATGCAGTGTCATATCTTTCTGACAGTATTTGATGATCATAGCTTGTGGAATCATTTTAGCCACATATCCAGCTGCAAGAGGAAATCTTTAGTTTGGAGACTGCAGCTTTGTTCATGTGCATTAAGGTGGAGTGCTTTGGCCACAGAGAGGTGGAAATTGAGGAGATTCCTTGCAATGATCTTTCCTGTGACAGACTGTAGGAGCTAGTTCTGTAGTGACCGCAATCAGACTTCTCGTCCTTCTTTAATGTCGACACAGTCATACCATTTTTGAGAAATTCACCAAGATCCTCAGACAGCACCTTCCAAACCCACAAATCTACTTCCCTCTAGAAGGACAAGGGCAGCAGATATATGGGAACACCACCACCAGCAAGTTCCCCTGCAAGTCACTCATCGTCCTGAGTTGGAAATATATCGCTGTTCCTTCAGTGTCACTGAGTCAAAATCCTGGAATTCCCTCTCTAAGGGCATTGCAGGCCTACCTACAGCACATGGACTGCAGTGGCTCAAGAAGGCAGCTCACTATCGCTTTCTCAAGGGCAACTAGGAACAGGTAATAAATGCTGGCCAGCCAGTGATGTCCACGTACAAGTGAATTTTTAAAAAATCCTTCATATGCACCGCTTAATCCAGGTGAAAGATATGGGTCTGTGAAGATGTGCCAGGACTATGTTTCTGCCGTTGATCGGAACTTCAGGGTTTCTAACAGCTCCGAAGGCATCTTTTTTCTATTCGTTGCTCAATAGCTTTTAAAATTAGATTCTAGGCTGTGGTGTGCTGAGCCTGAGCTGGACTGGGTATCGAGGGTTAGGTGTGTTCAAGTCAAAGATTATTGATTGTAGAGTTCTTTAAACCACTCAAGAATTGACTACCTTCCTCCTTGTTCCCTCGTGAGCACCTCGCTATGCATGGTGATCAGCTGGATTGATCATAGATTGTTTGGGCAATAGATTGTATTGTCAGTGCTGAAGAAACCATGCAATAGGTTGGTGACTGAGTTGTTAGATCTCACATTCTCTGTCTACCCACAGATTTTGCTTTGCTTTTAAAACGGTTTTTATGCTGTAACTGCTGGCTTTCATTTGCAGTGTGCCAAACTTTACAATCTGCAAAAGCTTTACAAAATTCAAACTGACTGAGGAAAAAGGCAGTTGAGGACCAGGATCTGGAACCTGAGAGTAAGATCACAGTTTACCAGGCAGCAGTGATCCCCACAATCTCATTACCTATGAAACTTGGAAAACCGATAGGAAGACTTCCAGGAATTTGCAGAGATGAAATTGAGAATATACAAGCTGCTGAATAACTAATCTAACTGACCCACTAGTCAACATGTGGCAGCATGTGCTGGTCATGCATTGCACTTATCAATCATCTCCAAACCAGTTGACCTGGAGTGGAAGCAAGCCATCCTCAGTCCCAAAGGACTGTCTAAGAGGAGGGGGTGAGGTGGAATCAAACTGCTAATTGTTTGTTTGAAGGAGATCTTTGTGTTGATGAGAGAAACAAGAGGAGAATATGTTCTGAGGAAGGGTCACTCAACCCGAAATGTTGACTCTGATTTTTCTCCATAGATGCTGCCAGACATGCTGAGCTTTACCAGCAATTTCTGTTTTTGTTTCTGATTTACAGCATCCACAGTTCTTTTTGTTTTTAGTAAGAGGAGAATCCATTTCATTTTCTGTAAAGATTCTATGTTTTTTGCATTAGCTATGTGTCAGAATTTCCAAAAATCATAATGCTAAGAAATCCATAAAGAGAGTGTTTATTTCCCTGACTTACAGAGTACATGTTCTCCTCCTGCAGAATTGTTGAAGTTCAGAGAATTCATTTGCGGAACAGTGAAAATCAAAGTTAAAAGACACACAGTTGCTGCTTCTAGGAATTCTGTTTATGCACCATGCAAACTTCATATAGGTAAATCAATTTTTGTTTTGCCAGTTGAGTCCCCTGCACCTGATGGTTTCTTGGGTGCCAACAGATAAAGATGCCTCATTTTACTGGACAATTCTTTGTTTGTAATTTAAATGTAAAGGCATCAAGATGCAGACCGATTGATTGATTGTATTTTCAATTCTTGACAGACTCAAAAAAAAAAAAGCACTTGCAGACAGATGTGCAGAGAAAAAGGCATGCATGCGTACGTGCGCGCACACACATGCATGCACATTCCAATTGAAATGAGTGGGTGGCAATTTGGCACTGCCACTTCTTACTACCCATTGAAGTCAGCTTGATTATTGAAAATAGAGCCTGGGATCTTCTAACACCTTACTTATTGATCAATATCTTTATTTATTTGGCTCTGGGAGACTTTCCTTTTTAAAATTTAATATAGCCGTTTCATTTTCAAAAAGATTCCTTCAAAAGGCAAGCAAGTGCAGTGGATCAGCTACTTTTGAGTGGATATGTGATTGCGTGTCCTTAAGCCACCTATCTCCATTTTTAGCACGCTACTGTGATTATGGAGAATCTAAATCAAAGCAGTTTGTAAAAAGTTGGAACGTAGTCCACTGCCCCTTGTGTTGTATAAGGATTTAGAATGCTTTAGTTCTAACTTTCTTCTTCGTCATCTTTCCAGTTGGTTGAGGTTCATATCCTTGAGTCAATCCCAATATGTTTAACTCTTCAACTTTGTCAGTCTTTTCCTGTATGTTTTCCTACCCGGTTATATCATTTCCAAAGTGAGAATTCCAAAACTATTGACACTGCTTTAGATCGGGGTGTCTAAGAAGTAACCTGCATGACCAAAAATGGCATTAAACCTACTTTTGATCTGGCCCACAGAGTCCCCACCCGTTCCTGTCATCTGCGCTTGTGTTTCTACAGTACCTTCTAAAAACTGCTGGCCCAAAGAGTTGTAACTTTTGGGGATCTCGCATTTTTATGTAATTCCATGTAGCCCACTCATTATCAAATGTATTCAGTAGCCAACGTACAAATTCTGGATGTCGCTACTTTAGTCAGGTAGCTGAGAGAATGTATATGTAGTGTACTCTGATTTTAGTAAGAAATTAAAGCCCTCAAAAAATCAAGTGCACAGAATCAGCTGACAGTGGTGTGGGTTCATGTGGTTTCCACCATTTGAGCATCAAAGTATTGCGAAAAAGGCCGCTGAAACTCCGGATAAATGACAAAACTGCCTTTTGCACCATGTTTCTAAGGTTTCTTTGGCCTGCCAGTATTAAGGCAGTAAAGCAGGGAAACATCTGTGGCGTTTGATCCCCAAAGTATTGGTAGACCAAACAAAGATGAAATCAAAAATATTCCTCATGGCACGGCACCATGAGCCTGTATGCGTGTTGGTGTGTGTACATATTGTTAGCACTGAGACTCTAGTTCCACTACATAATGCATTTTGACATAAACTAAAAATACTTTTTCCAATTAGCACAATAACCAGTTAAGTACCTTACCTATATATAAAGTTTTAAATGAATAGAACTTGGGTTTCTTAATAAATTCAGTTATGGGTTTCTGTTGCAACCAAAACTTTGGGGTGGCACAGTGGCTCCGTGGTTAGTGTTGCTGCCTTACAGCCCCAGGGATCCGGGTCCAATTCCACCGTCGGATGACTATCTATGTGAAGTTTGCACATTCTCCCTGTGTCCGTGTGGGTTTCCTCCCTCAATCCAAAAATATGCAGGTTAGGTGAATTAACCATGGGGAAATTGCCCTCAGTGTCCAGGAATGTGCAGGCTAGGTGGATGGATCATGGGAAATACGGGGTTACAGGGATGTGGTATGGTAGTGGGTCGAGGTGGGATGCTCTTTGAGGGGTCTGTGTGGATTTGATGGGATGAATGGCTTTCTTCCACACTGTAGGGATTTTATTATTAACTAATTATTGCATCTTTATTGATTAACATATGCAGTCAGTAATCTAGAATCATAACTACTTATTGCACTAAATACCCTCGAAACACACTGCATTTTAGTACAGTCTCTCTTCAGGAAAAGAGAGAAAGTTTGTTCGCAGAGATTGACTTTCTAAAAAATAAACGCTTTGGCCAGTGGGTTAGTTTTGTCGTCAAAAGGATAAAGCAATAGGGTGTTGTAGAGTTTGTTATTATGATGTTTTGGCATGTGTTGTTAAGTCACTCATCATGCACAGTTGAAGCTGAAGTCTTTCGAGGCACGCCTTCCTCAGGAAATACAATATTGACGTTCTTATAATCACACTTTGTTGAAAGAACAAATAGTTTTCACCCTGAACAGGTGTAGAGAAGGTTTTCAGAAATGGGAGCGATTGGCTAGGCAGCCTGTTCTTAACAATTCAGCTTGTTCTTACAACTGAACCAGATAAAACTTAAGTCCTACAAGCAATTTTGATATAAAGCATTGTCATCATGATATATTGTTGTTACACAAACGTGGAAAGGACAAGGCCATAACAGAGATACATTGACACAAGGTACCTGTATGTAGAACTAGCATTCGGTTTGACTGATGAAGTTTGTGTCTATCAATCATATTGACAGTCACATCACCTTGCATGAGAAGGTTCTTATGAAAAATGTGGACCTTAAAGTTAATTATTTTTGAGCAGTTTCTATTTGTCTTGTGGATTGTGTTGGCGCTAATTTGCTCATCATCGAGGTTAAAACATTGCTTTTTTTTCACTTTCGCTCTGACAACACATCCTCCTTCACATCCTTTCCTGTTTGTTGCTGCTATACTTGTCAGTGTGAACAATGCTCAGGAATCAGAAAAAAAGTAGCAACAGCAGAGTAGCAATGGAGTTTGGTAATATATGACAGGGTTTCATTCTGGGAAGTGGTCATAAATTTAAATTTTTCTCAGTCACTTTTTAAAATCAAAACATTTGGAAATATTTTATTAATTTTGAAGTTTGCTCAAAGCTATCTGAAGGATGTATCCATCAACATGATCGATGTGAATTAAAATTGAGATAGTAATTAACTTGATGTGCTAACTCCTGTCTACCTCTGTACATCTATTGTTGTTTAACTATGCATTTGCTTTCCTTGTTGCACTTTATTTCTCTGCATTATTCTTAATAATCATATTCTCATTAATCTCGTTACATTCAATTTCTTTCAGACATGTGGTTTGTAATGTCCAGTTTGCTATGTTTGTAAGTAATTTGTGCTTAATGTTTGGAAAGATTCAGAGCGCTGTTCAAGTTTTATTCCTGACTTAAATTTAGTAATGAGCTTGACAAGCATGAACTGTGTACCAATTCATTTATTAATAGAGATACTGTCAAAATAAAGTAGTCCGTCAGAAATCTAGTCGATCTAGCTTCCTAAACTCAAACATGTCAATAATAAATAAAAACAGCAATATTGGAAATACTCAGCAGGTTTGGCAGCTTCTTTGAGGAGAGAAAGCATTAACATTTACTGTTTGCGATCTCTCATATGAACTTTTACCACAAAAATTGCACATTAGCAAAGCCATTAAAAATGTGAGCAGAGCACTGAATATTTCCTAAGAATGAAGTTCAAAAGTAGATAAATCATGAAATGGGTATAGATCATTGGTTAGGACATGAATGTTTTTCACAGCTTTCCTTCAAAAATAGAGATAGAGCCAACATAAAAAAGATTTGAAAGAAAACATTGAAATGACTGTCGGGAAAGGCTGAATGAGGTGCGGCTCTTTTCTGGAGAAACACAAAGATTTGAGAAGTTATCAAGGGGTTTAATGGTGTCATTGTAAAGATGTTTCCACTTTTTTGAGGGAGGAAGTGGGCAGTGGGAGACCAAAACAATGACCATAAATATAAAATAATTGCTGCTAAATCCAATAAGGATGTGAAGAAACATTCAAAAGAACGAGGTATGTTGTACTTCACCAGAAAGTGACCAGAATGTGGAACTTATATCCAAATGAAATAATTGAGGTGCACAGCATAGATGAATCGAAGGGATGAGGAGGGGTTGGGGGGAAGGATATGTTGATGGGGTGAAATACAGTGAGGTAAGAGAAGGCTTATGAGGAGCATAAACAATGACCACAGAATTTGCTGGATTGAGGCTGTTTCTACACTGAAGCTCTAGGCAGAAGTTTCCCAGCTACGGAATGATGTGGGCATTGGTAAGAAAGTTGGGAAAATTTGAGTGGGATTGGCAGTAAGGAAGTTCTGAATGTTGAGAGCAAAACAACCAAGTGGGGAGGCTGCAGAAGGACTGGGACAGGCTCGGAGATGGGCTAAAAAGTGGCGGATAGAATATAGTGTGGGAAAGTGTGAGGTTATGTGCTTGGGTAGGAAGAATAGAGGCGTAGACTATTTTCTAAATGGGAAAAGCTTTGAAACTCTGAGGTAGAAAAAGATTTAGAAGTCCTAGTTCAGGATTCTCTTAAGGTTAACATGCAGATTCAGTTGGCAGCAAGGAAGGCAAATGCAATGTTTACATTCATTTCAAGAGGGCTAGAATACAAGAACAGCATCTACTCTGTCAAGCCTCCTACAAACTTTGTATTGTCATAAGATTGCACCTTATCCTTCCAGAGTCATAGAGTCATACAGCACAGAAACAGACCCTTCGGTCCAACCAGTCCTTTCCAAAGATAATCCCAAATTAAACTCGTCCCACCTGCCCGCTGCTGGCCCATATCCCTCCAAACTTTTCGTATTCATATATCCATCCAAATGTCTTTTAAGCATCGACTACTTCATCAGGAGGTTCATTCCACATGCGAACCACCCTCTGTGGGGGGAAAAAAAAATTGCCTCACTTTTTTAAAAAATCTCTCTCCTCTCACCTTAAAAATATACTCCCTAGTCTTGAAATTCCAATTGGCAAGCTCAAATTGAATCCCATGTGACCTAACTTTACTAATTAGTCTACCATGCGGAACCTTGTCAAAGGCTTTACTAAAATCCAAACAAATAACATCTATTGCTCTGCCATCATCAATCTTTTTGGTAACTTCCTCAAAAAAAAACTCAAGCAAGTTTGTGAGACACGATTTTCCTCACACAAAACCATGCTGACCATCCCTAATCAATTTTTGCCTCTCTAAATGTCCATAATCCCCATCTTTTATAATCATCTCCAACAATTCACCCACAACTGAAGTCAGACTCGCAGGTCTGTAGTTCCCCGATTTCTCCCTACAACCTTGCTTAAACAAAGGTACAACATTAGCCACCCTCTAGTCATCAGACGCCTCACCCGTGGTTATAGATGATGCAAATATTTTTGCAAGGGGTCTCGGAATTTCCTTCCTTACATAATGAGTACAGCCTCAACCGACTCAACCTCTGTTAAAGTAATTGCTCCATGCCTGGGATTAACTGAGAGCACCTTCCCCAGACTGCCTCCATTGCAATTATACCTTTCCTTAAAAGGGCTGAAAACTGTTCACAGTATTCCAGCTGTGATCTGACTAGAGCTTGTATAGTTTTAGCAGGACCTCCCTATTTTTATACTTCTTTCCTTCTCCCTTCCCATTTCTCATCACTTTCTTTCTGTATTGCCGGGTGTTCATCTAGTCTGTGAATCCTGCACTGACCTGATGGTAACCGTGTTGTCGTCTTTTGTGCTGGTCCTCGGGGAAGAGGACACTGCAACTTTGCACCCAATTAGTTATAAATTGCTTTTTCAAAGTGACAAGTGAATAAAGTATTTTTGTCCTGTATTTGTACTGAGCCCTAAATATTGACCAACAGGCTCAATAACTCTGTTGAAAATACGATTATCTTTGGGACAGAGAAACTTTTAAAAATAGTAGGAATAGGCCATACAGCCCTTTGAGCCTGATCTGCCATTCAGTCTGAACATGGCTGATCACAGAGTGATGACTGGAATTGTATGTGAATAATGACTAGCAGCGGTGAGCATGGGCCTGTCGAGTTTACTGTGTTCATTGAACCGGTCCATAATTGACCTGCATCTTATGCTTTGTTAACATCGTGCCTGTTATCGTGTCAAGGAGCAATAATACATTGCCAAGCCCAGTAGTCGAGAAAAGTACTTGCGTCAGGTATTTGTGAAAGTTGAGTTCTTTTCTAAAGTGCTAATTGACACATCTCTCTCAACTTTAGCTGCTTACATGTCCCCAAGATGAGTGGAATGGGTGAAAATTCCTCTGACTCTGCGAGATTAGATTCAAGAAAACGCAAGGAATCACCATGTGACCACCCACGACCAAGGTAAGATCTATAGTTGTGGTGTATTTTTAGCTAAAATAAGGGCATGTCATGTAAGTTTATTGAGTTCATAAACTCCTCTCTTTCAAAACTGCATTTGTCATATGTTATAACAAAGGTGTAGTTTTAATTTGTTACATTCACTTCCCTGAAATGTTTTGATATCCTTGTTTCAATATTTGGAGTCTATTCGGTGTAGGTCTGAGCGAATTAAGAATATGCTATGATCTGACTGGAGGATGAGAATTGGATCTTCAGGTGTGCAATGGCACTGCAGTTTTTTTCCTTGTTAACACATTTACACTCTAGGTTCAGTGCTGTTCCTACCAAAATCTGCATGTGCATTTCGCTGGCATTACTCAGTGGATTCTAATCTGGTGCAGATGTCTCGATTCAATGTGTATTCCCTTTCCTTTCTCTCACTCCTGCTTCTTCTCAAGTCCAGGCACAGTGAAGCCAAATTTAATCTTTTCAGAAATTGGCCAGCCTGGTTGTTTGAAATTGTTTGGCACAGCTGCAAGACTGTTTCTGGTAAAGTGACTGCATGAATAAAACTGGATGATTAACCTATTGGTCTAGATTTTGTCACCAGTGGCAAAGCAAGGTCACCACTGACTTTGAAGAAAGCCACCCGAAAAAGATGCAGCAATCTTTGTGGGAGCAATTTCCTCGTTCCCAATAGCTGCTTAAATCTGGCGCCAAATCTAGACAGTATTATGATGTGCAGCAACAGTGAATTCAGCATGTTGGCAATCAATCACTCACAGTAAAGTATCCACACACTGTAAGCTAGGAAGCTAAAAGTATTCAGAATCTTTTGCATTCAACTTAATTGTTCATTTTGGTAAATAAATGTGTGATGTAGTTAAATTAGAGATGGTAAAACTTTAACAAAAATAGAAATTGCTGATGAAAGTCAGCATGTCTATGGAGAGAAAGTAGAGTTAACATTTTGGTTCCAGTGCCCCTTCTTCAGAAAGGTAGAAGTGGGCTGTACAGGGTTCGGGGTGATGAGCTGGAGACTGCGGGGTCGGAGATCCCCAGAAACGATGAGATTAGCGACTGTCATGGACACACCAGCCTGATGCTCAATGGTCGGGTCCAGGCGGAGATAATAGGAGGTATCTGAGAGCTGACGCTCAGCCTCCGCAATGTAGAGGTCAGTCCGCCAGACACCAACAGCACCACCTTTGCTGGCAGGCTTGTCACAATATCGGGGTTGGAACTGAGAACACAGAGTGCAGTCAGTTCAGAGGGACATAGGCTTGAATGGGTAAGGGAGACAGAGAAAATAAGGCAATAGATGTCATGTTGACAGTTCTCAATGAGCAGTTTGAGTGCAGGTAGAAGACCAGAGGGAGGGGTTGAGGTGGAGGGAGAGTGTTGGAGTTGGGTGAGTGGGCTGTGGGACAGAGTGAGGACTCCTATCCAAAGAACAGGACATGAAGGCAGAAGAAGAGCTCAGTGTCATGTCGTGCCCGAAATACTTTGGGGTGGGGGTGTAGAGGAATAAAACTAAGATTTTTGCTGAGTACAGAACATTCAGCATCGGTGAACAGAAGGTCAAAATGAATAGTAAATACTTGACAAGAGGTAGGATTATGAGAAGGGATCCGAGACAGAGAGGGGAGGAAGAAGAGTCATTAGACCTGAAAGGTTAACTTTACTTTCTTCCCATGGATGCTGCCAGACCTGCTCAGTTCCTCTTGCAATTTTGAGATAACAAGGTGTAGAGCTGGATGAACACAGCAGGCCAGGCAGCATCAAAGGAGCAGCAAAACTGACGTTTCAGGTCTGGACCCTTCTTCAGAAATTCCCATTTTCCGTTTAGTAGTTGTAAGAAGTTATCACATCATTACAAAAATGGTTGCACCTAAATTAACAAGGAGCAACCCTTTCCCAGGATTTTTAAAGTGAAACCTAGCAGGGTTAAAGTGGAAATTCTCATCAATTCATGATTACAAGGAAGATTGCAGTTGTGGGAGTCTTTTCATTGCACGTTATGGAGGAAAACAGATTCAATCATGGCACATTTCCTTGTTATTCTATGCTCCCAAAGTTACTGTCAGTTTCAGTGGAATAATTATTGCAAACGCTGACAGTTCTGCTGTCATTGTCACAATAAAATCTAGACTAGCATAAGTAATCAGTCTGTGGTAAAAGAAAACATGTGAGAAATGCATCATTAGGGATTTGGGCAGGGTGAGGATGGAGCCTGACGACAGTTACATTTATGAATGCAACTACCAAAAGAAATTTTGAAAAAGGTACTAAAAACATAAATTCAGCCCCTAGGATATGATGCAGAAACCATTAGAGGCCCCATACAAGCTGGACTATGTGTAAAGCTGAAGAACCTCCAGGCTGGAGAATTTAGAATGGGGAGGAAAATTGGAGAAGGAAAACAACTAGCAGTGTTGATCAGACACAGTTGCAGCAGTGGAAAGAAAAACATTAGTAGATGTACATTAGTAGATGAACACAGTATTAATATTATGGATAGATGTAAGAAACAGTAAAGGATTCAAGAATTTAGTCAAATTGTCTACAGATTTCCTGACAGCAGTAATGTAGTGGAGAATGTATAAATGTAGAGATCAAGAAAGCCCATAACCGGCACAGTGTGGTTGTAATACATTTTAAGTTTCAAATGGACTAGAAAAAACAGTAGTTCAAAAGAAACAGAATTTTTCAAGCCGGAAAAATGTCTTTTCAGGCATTTGTTCTGGGTGCTTTTGGGATGATGTTTTAGAACCAACAAGGGGGCAAGACCATTCTTGATTTAGTGTTGAGGGTACCAACCGAACTTAGTTAGTCTAAATGAAGTGCAATATATTGCAAATAGTGATCATGATGCAACTGTTTATTTATATCAGCTTTGAGAAGGAGAAGCTGGGACTGACTTGAAAGAGATGAGAAATAAATTGACCACATTAAATGAATGAAGCATCAAACCAGTAAATCTGTGAATAATATGAAAACATTGAAATGTTCAAAGAGGTATTTAGTTTTGTACAAAGCCAGTGCAGACAACAAAAGATAAAAGCTACACATCTTTTTTTAAAAACTGTGCAGTTAAAAAATGCAAGATCAACACAGTTTGCACAGCTGAGTAAAAGTGGAAAAGTGTCAAGCTGGGATAATTTTTGAGAACATGAAGTATAAACAGATACAAAAATGTGTTTAAAAAGAACAGAGCTAGGATAGAAGCTTCTTATAAATGTATTAAGAAGAAACTATGGACAGTGAGACTACTAATCCATTGAAGATAACTCGACACTATGGATAATAAGGAAAAGTAGGACTTGTTAAATCTGTACTTTTCAACCAGTTTTCACAGTAAATCAAAAGACCATCGTTCATACAAGAAATAAATGAGTCAAATGTTAGAATTCATTAACTTTTAAAAAAAATGATAATTGAAAAAATAATAAGCTTTAGGGTAAATAAATCTCTAGGACCTGATGATTCCAAACCTGGGTATTAACAAAAACTTTTACTTATGTAAATGTGACAAACAGCTCTGAGCTGGCCCGATGTCATGGAAATGACCCAAGGAGGTGTGAATAGCGGAATACAGGACTCTAAGATCTGAATTGCTCTAATC
Organism: Ginglymostoma cirratum; assembly: GCA_024137785.1. NCBI lineage: Eukaryota > Metazoa > Chordata > Chondrichthyes > Orectolobiformes > Ginglymostomatidae > Ginglymostoma > Ginglymostoma cirratum. Next base: position 31,829,344 of record JAHRHZ010000051.1, on the reverse strand, counting down.
CACATTGAGGATGTTATGGGGGTCAGAGGGAGGTGCAGGTGCCATCACTGCACAGGAATGTGGTGATAGCAGGACACATGCAGACACTCCTGCAGCCTGTTGTTGGCTGTGTCTATACCTGCGCAGGGGCATTTTGCCACCAGGATAGACACTCCAGTCAACAAAATGAAATGAGCAAGGAATTGCTGGTGTGTTTGCCATGATTTTGTAGAATGGGAAGTGGAAGAATTACATTAAATTAAGAACTTAAAGTAATGGCTGCGTTGTATTACAATAAGAATATAAAAATTCTGGATAAAATGCCAAAGGATTTACACAAATTATACCTGAACAGAGACAGTTTGGAAAAACTGAATAGGCTGGGGCTCTTCTCCCGAGGTGACCTGATTGAATGTTATCTTCATTTCAGAGGTCTCTTACGGTAGATGGAAAGTGTTTTCACTCGTGTGATGGATCAAAAACCAAGGTCCATCAATAGAAGATAGTCACTAATGATTCAAAAAAGGAGATCAGGAAAACCTTTAGTTTGAGTTATGAAACTACGGAATTTGCCACCGTTTGGAATGATTGAGATAGATACATTTCATGGGAACATAAAAGAAAGACAGGAGCCAAGATTCCATGAAATGAAAGAAAGTGTCTGTGGAATGTGGGCCATGTTGCACCAAATGAGCTGTCTCTGTTCTGTTAATTTCTAACTCTGTCGGTTAAGAATTGTGCTCTTAGTTTGGGAAATTGCAAATACCACTCAATTATTTAACAAGGAAGAGAGGGTCCAAGCTGGAGAGGTCCTGATTGGTCAGTTACATTTCCAAACATCAATTGTGGTCATGTTACTGAAATCTATTATTGGTGACTGAGCTTTTAATCAACTCTGAGCTGGTCAAAAAGAGTTGACACAGATTTTTGAAGGGTAAGTCTGATTTGAACTTTTCTGAAGTCAGCGAGAAGATTTAGAATGAGTGTTGCTCATGTCGTAATGCCCATGCAAGCATGAAGGTATTGCAAATTTCTTAAAAATTCTCATCTTTCTAAATAGTGGACTATAATGGATGTAATTTGGCTGCCAAATGGTCACTTAGCTTTTGTAGCTGCAAGATGATTTAGAATTTCTGGAAATTTCCAAAGAAGATTATACAAACAAAATAATGTGCATGTTGGAAGTCTGAAATTAAAACTGAAATTACTGAAGAAACTCAGCGGGTCTGGCAGCATCCATGGAGAAAAAGCAGAGCCAACATATTGGGTCCAGTGACTCTTCATCAGAACTGTTTGTGTTTGCCTAGAGAACGAAGAAAGCCTGGCAAAACTTGTTATCTATAAGGAAGTGCTAAAGACTTCCACCTACCTTTTATTGTGCAATATATTTTTGAGCGCGTGATTGAAATTGCTTTGTGACTGTGAAAGATTATTAATTATCTTCCATTAGGTATTAATGACGATTCATCATGGATCGAAATTACACTGATTTCGAAACTCTTAATGTGACACCTTGCCTGCTTTGAGTCAGTCTGCAAAACGACTTCAGAAAGATATTCCCAGCTGGTAGAAGGCTGGTATTATCGTGTCTTTGTAAGAACTGCAAGGTTTTTAAAGGATTCCTCAAGCTTGTTTTTCAAAATTCCAAGTTCGGTTTGAACAAACTTGGACCTCTAATTACAAGAGTTATCAGGATCTGCCTACACGGCTTGTTAAATGGCCTTGGCTTCAAAGGAACCCTACAAATCAATCCCAATTGTGAACTCAGCCATCTGAACATATCTGACCTGAATAGGTAGATTTTTAAACAGTCGGGGATCAATGCGAATGGAAAAAGTGTTGCGAGGTTGGGTAGAGTATTTGTGCATTGGGAGGCAGGACATTAGAATTTGATGATTATAAAATATTGGTGTTTTGTGAAATGCTAGGGGAGAGAGCACTGCGTGGTCCCTTTAAAAGATTGTGCTTTTTCTATGCTTGGAGATGTCTCTGAACAGCTTGAAAGTTTGCAAGTACAGAGAGCACCAGATTTGAAACATCTGTATGGAAAGGCCATAGCGTTAGCAGGCCAAGCAGCACTTTTATCAAGACAACAGGTTTTTGAATTTAGCCAATCAATTTAAACCAGGCAATTAGGTGCCAAAAACCTATCAAATTTGGATCAGGTGGTTCTGACAACCCAGGACCAACCTGATTATAAGAAATTGATGTGGCATCAGGGGTATAAAAGAAGGGGGCAGGTGGAAAGTCACCAGAACTAACTGCCATCTGCTGGGAATCTGCTCTTAGTGCGTTCCCTATCTGTTCACAACAGTACTCTTAGCTAAGATTCCTGACAAAAGAATTGACGCAGGAAGCATTACTAACAGAAGAATCAACAGAGAAGAGACAGAACATTCTGGAAGACGTAACCTAGCTGTAATTTTGAAAGACAAATTCTATTGTTTTGTTATACAAGTGGGACTTATATTTATTGGAACAGCATTCCATTAGAATTTTGTTTTAGTTGGAAATAGTAGTTACGAGGGATTTGGTCAGTTTGTTAATAGTTTAGTTAATTTGCTCACTGTTAGAGTTAGATAAATAAATTGTTACTTGCTGATTGTAAAGTCAACATCAGGGATTTATTTGATTTGATTTAACCACTAGAAATTACTAAAAGACAGGTTGCACCCCTTTTCACACTCCTTTTAACACATTACATGACAAGGTGCTCCTCTTTGGGTGTTTTAGTTTTGGTTCTCAGAGGGGGCTGAACCTACACTTTATAACAAAAAGCAGGAGTTGAGGATTATCAAATCAGCCGTGATCTCATTGACTGGTAGTACTCGAAGGGCTGAATGGCCCACATTTCCTATGTTCTACCTCGAGGTATGGATGTCTCCTCTTTCACTTGCAGATTTGACTCTTCCAGACACGTGGATTGTTACTTCTTCTCTTTGGGAGTTGGGCCCTCTTAAATTACATCTTTCTTGGATACTTGTTCATTTGATGTGGTGATAGACCTTACTTCGAGAATGTCTGTGTGTTTGTGTGTGTGTGTGTGTGTAAGTAAAATCTTGAGAGTCTACAGCAGGTGACATTTGAATTGATTAGACATGAATGGGGATGACTGGATGCCAGCAGAAGTTTGGGGACATGTCAAACTTATCAAAATTGCACTATGCTGATTATAGGCAAAGATGAAACAGAATTGGGAATTTCAGATGTAAAAGATAGGATCAGGAGTATGCCTTTCAGGCCCTTGAACCTGCTCTGCCATTTGATATGATCATGGATGATCATTGAGCTCAGTACCCTAATCCTGTCCTCCCACAGTATCCCTTGATTTCTTTAGCTACAAGAACTATATCTACTTCCTTCTTGAAAAGACATCATGTCTTGGTTTCAGTCACTTTGTGTGTTAGTGAATTCCACAAGCTCACCACTCTGAATGAAGAAATTCTTCTTCATCTCAGTCCTAAAAGGTTTAGTCCTTATCCTTAAAATGTGACATTCCTGGTTCTGTACTCCCTTGCCATTGGGAACATCCTTCCTTCATCTAACCTATCTAGTCCTATTAGAACTTTATAGATTTTAATGAGATGCTCCCTCATTCTTCTAAACTCCACTGAATATAATCCACATTGACTCAATCTCTCCTCATGTGTCAGTCCTGGAAACAGTTTAGTAAACCTTTGTTACACTCCCTTTAAAGCAAGAACATCCTTACTCAAATAAGAAGGCCAAAACTGCACACAGCATTGCAGATGTGGCCTAACCAGTGCCCTGTATAATTGCAGCAAGACATCCTTGTTCCTGTACTAGAATCCTCTCGCTATAAAGGCAAACATGAATTTTGCTGCTTTTACTGCCTGCTGCACCTTTGTACCTTTCAGCGACTTGCATGCAAGAACACTCAGCTGTCATTGAACATGCTCCACTCTTAATTTACAGCAATTCAAGTAATTATTTGCTGTTTTTGCTGCCAAATTTATCCACACCTGCCATGTGTCTGACCACTCACAGCCTGTCCAAATCACATTGCAACGTCTCTACGTACTCTTCGTAGCTCATCTTTCCACCCAGCTTTGTGTCATCTGCTAATTTTAAGATATTATATTTAGTTCCTTCATCTAAATCATTAGCACATATTGGGAATAACTGGGATCCAAGTACTGATTATATTCTTACTTTGTTTCCTGCCTGCTAACCAATTTTCTCTTTGTCTCAAACCATGACCCCCAATCCCGTATGCTTTAATTTTATACATCTCTAATGTGGGGCTTTTGTCAAAAGCTTTCTGCAAATCTAAATAAACTACATTTAATGGCTCCCCCAGATTAACTCCACCAGGTACGTCCTGAAAGATTTTCCAGTAGATTTGTTAAGCATGATTTCCCCTTTCTAAATCCATGCAGTCTGGTTCTGCTACCATTTTATAAGTGCTATGCTTTAAAATCCTTGACAGTGGACTGTAGCATCTTGCCCACCACTGATGCCAGACTAATTGGCCTATAATTCCCTGTTTTCTTTCCATCCCCCTTTTTAAATAGTGGGGTTACATTTGCTATCCTCCAATCTGTAGTAACAGTTCCAGAGTGTAAGGAATCTGAAAGATAACCACCAATGTATCCACTACTTCTAGGACCGCTTCTTTAAGTACGCTGGGATGGCGATTACCAGGTTTTCGGCATTTATTAGCCTTCAATCCTGTCAATGATCTTTTACCTCTGTCTGTAACTGTTAGTGTCTGGAAGGTATTTAATTAGATTTTGCACAAGAGATCATTAAGTTGAACAGAAGGAGACAAAGTGACACTAAAGATAGGTAACTGCACCTCCTCTACAATAACACTCAACACTGGAGCCCCCCAGGGATGCGTTCTCAGCCCCCTACTGTATTCCTATGACAGTGTTGCCAAATTCTGAATGAACGCCATCTGCAAGGCTGCTGACAACACCACTGTAGTAGGATGGATATCTAACAACGATGTGTCATAATGCAGATGGGAATAGAGGGCTTGGTGACGTGGTGCAATGAGAACAACCTCCTTCTCAATGTCAACAAAACTAAAGAACTGAACATGTTCTTCAGAAAGAAAGGAGGAGAACACTCCCCCATCTACATCAACAGAACTGAGGTTGAGAGGGTGGAGAGCATCAAGTTCCTCGAGAGTGACGATAACCGACGACCCATCCTGGACTCCCCATGTAGATGTGACTGTAAAAAAGCACAATGCCTCCTCTTCCTCAGGCGGCTCAGGAAATGTGGCATGTCCATAAGGCCCCTCATCAACTTCTACAGAAGCGCCATTGAAAGTATACTGTCCGTGTGCATAACAGCCTGGTATGGCAACTGCTCTGCTCAGGACCATAAAAAACAACAGAAGATAGTGTGCACAGCCCAGACCAGCGCAGAAGCCAACCTTCCATCCATGGACTCATTTACATGGCTCGCTGCCATGGAAAGGCTGCCAGCATCATCAAAGATCCATCTCACCCTGATAATGACTCCCTACAACCTCTTTGATCAGGCAGAAGATACAGAACCCTGAACTCTCACACTAGCAGTTTCAGGAACAGCTTCTTCTTGGCTATTATCAGACTGACGAGTGGACTGTCTAGCCTCAAATAATGCTGATCTTGCTAATGCTGATCTCGCCTAGCGCACGCCCTGTGCAATGTAACCTGCATGTCTCTGTCTAAGTCTTTTTGATCTGTACATCCTTGCTTACTATGATCTGCCTGTACTGCTAGTAAATAAATCTTTTCACTGTATTTTTGGTACACCTGATAATAAATCAATTAATCGGGTAATAATTAATGAGGCAGACTTGATTAGGGAGTTTAAGATGAAGAAATCTTTAGCAGGCAGCGACCGTAGTATGATAGAATTCACCCTGCAGTTAAAGAGGGAGAAGATGGCATCAGATGTAATTGTATTACAATTGAGTAAAGATAATTATAAAGGCATGAGGGAAGGAGCTGGCCACAGTTGATTGGAAGGGGAGCCTAGCAGGGAAGTGAGTGGCGCAGCAATGACAGCAGTTTCTGGGGCAAAGTTGGGAGGCACAGAGGAAATTTATTCCAAGGAAGAAGAAACATACTGAGGGGAACCTCAGCAACCATGGCTGACAAGGGATTTCAGGGACCGCATAAAGGCAAAAGAAAAGGCATCACTGATGAAGATCAGTGGGAAACCAGAGGATTGGGAAGCCTTTAAATACCAGAGGACAACTGGTTAAGGGGGAAGCTGGCCATTAATATAAAGAGGAGATTGTATGAGTTTTTCAAATATGTGAAAGGTAAGAGAGAGGCAAGAGTGGCAGTGAGACTGCTGGAAAATGACTACTTCTCCAGCTTCATGAGGAAACAGAAACAGTGGAGGAACTGAATAGATACTTAGTATCAATCTTTATGGTGGAAGACACTAGCAGCATACCAGAACTTCAACAAAGTCAGGAGGTAGAGATGAGTGTAGTGGCTATCACTAAGGAGAAGTTACTGGGAGGCTGAAAAGTTTGGAGGTGGATGAATTTCCTGGACTAGATGGACTCCACCCCAGAATTCTGAAGGAGATAGCTGAGGAGATTGTGGAAACATTTGTGATCTTTCAGGAATCACTGGCATCAGGGAGCCTCTGAGAGGACAGGAAGGTGGTTAATTTAACACCCCTGTTTAGGAAGGTAAGGAGGCAGGAGGCCTGTTAGTCTGACCTCGGTCCTTAGTAGATTTCAGAGTCAATTATTAAGGATGAGATTGCAGGGTACTTGGAAATGCATGGTAAAATAGGGCTCCGTCAACATGATTTTGTCAAGGGGATGTCATGCCTGACAAACCTTGTAGAATTCTTTGAGGTGGTAACAAGCAAGATAGACAAAGGAAAGCCAATAGACATGATCTTTTTGGATTTCCAGAAGGCCTTTGACAAGGTGCCACACATGAGTCTGCTAAATAAGATGATAACCCATGGTGTTAGGAAAGGCCTGGATAGAGTGGATATGGAAAAGATGTTCCACTAGTAGGACCCGAGGGTATAGCCTCAGATGAGGAGGAATTTTTTCAAACAGATGGTGGTGCATCTGTGGAACTAATGCCACAGAGGGCTGTGGAGGCCAAGTCTTTGAGTGTATTTAAGACTCAGAGGTAAAGGGATCAGGGGATGGGGGAAGAATGGGGTTGAGGAACATGACAGCCATGATCGAATGGTAGAGCAGACTGAATGGTGTGAATGGCCTAATTCCACTCCTATATCTTGTGGTCTTCTGGTAGTACACTTTGGATTCAAGAAAAACAAATTACAATGTTTTGAATGATTAGCGATTGTGGAGAAGCACAGTAAATTGAATGTTAAGATACACATTTCTGAAAGAAACGTAGGAACAGAAGTAGGAGTAGGTTACTTGGCCCTTCAAGTCTGCTTCATTCATTGTGATCATGACTGATCATCCAACTCAATAGCCTGTTACCGCTGTTCCCGCATATCATTTGATTCCCTTTAGCTTAAAATGCTATGTCAAACTCTTCCTCAAAATCGTTGTTTTGCTTCTGATTGCTTTATGTTGTAGTGGATTCCACAGATTTGCACTCTCTTAAGTGAAGAGATTTCCCTTCATCTAAATTCTGAATGGTTTCCCTCACATCCTTAAGCTGTGACCTCTGGTTCTGGACTGTCTCCCACCACTGAGAATGTCCCTCCTGCATCTATCCTAAGTAATCCTGTTCGAATTTTCTAGCTTTCTATGAGATCCTCCCTTCTCCTGAACTCCAGAGTATGTAATCCTAACTGATTCAACTTCCCATCATGTCAGTCCTGCCAACCCACCTGGTCACTCTACAGCCCAGAGGGCTCAACATTTAGTTCTCCAAATTTCAAATAACCTTCCCACCCATCCACCACCTCCTGTTCTAGCCCCACCTCCTTCCTTCTATTCTATCTTCTGACCCTCCCTTCCAGCCACCAACCAGGTTGAACCTATCACCACCATTCCACCTCCACCACACCCTACTCCTACCCCCACATGCAGTCCTGAAGAAGGGTTATACCCAAAACATTGACTGCTCCTTTCCTCCAGATACTGCCTGACTTGCTGTGTTCTTCCAGCCTCCTGTTTGTCTACCTTGGATTCCAGCATCTGCAGTTTTTTTTTGCCTCTAATCAATTTGGTAAACCTTTGCTGTAGTCCCTGTCGAGCACCAACATCCTTCCTCAGATAAGGAGATCCAAACTGCATGTAATAATCCAGTTATGGCCTCACCAAGACCTTGTATAATTGCAGCAAGACATCCTTCTCCCTGTCTGTGCTTAGATTTGTCTTGCTTTGAAAGCTAACGTATCATTTGCCTTTTTTTTCAACTTGCTGTATCTACATGCTTAACTTCAGTGACTGTTGTGCAAGCATACCCAGGTCTCATTGCTCATTTCCTTCTCTCATTTCATAGCCATTCAGATAATTATCTGCCTTCCTGTTTTTGGCTACCAAAAGTGAATAAACTCGCATTTATGAAATTTAACGCATGTCTGTCAAAGGCTTTTCGTGCCTGTCAAAGATTATCAGCAAAACTGATGAACTTTTAGCCTTTTCTCAATGGGATGGAGTACAAAGACAAGGTGTCTATGCTCATGTAGAACAATAGTATGACACCATCTCGGATATTGCATTCAATTTTAAGCACTAAACTTCAGGAAGCACGTATTGGTACTGGGGACAGTTCAATGTTTATTCAGCAAAATGGTAAATGTGCTAAAAGCTTAACCGTATGCGCCAGTTCCATGAATTTGGATTGCATTCCCTCAAGATTATAAGGTGTTTAAAATGATTCAATGTAAGTAAATCAAGTAGTTACTTCTTCTGGTGGAGAAATCTTTAACAATAGGGCACAATCCTAAAATTACCTATTAGGCCATTCAGGGATTAAACTAGGTAGCCGTCTTCTATAAAAAGGACAGTGAACCTTGATCTTCACTGAAAAGCAATTAATGTTGAGCCATTTGAAATTTTCTTATCAGGGAAGGACATCAAGTGGTTGGATTAGTGGTGGGTAGTGGCATTGAGGTACGTACCAGACCAAGCTGAATGGTGGAACTGGTTTGAGAGGGTCTGTGGCCTGCACCACCTTCAATAATAGTTTGGTGATCGAAGAAAAGACTTGAGCCCTTAAACTCATAGTTTTTTATTTACTTTATCATTGATCGATTTGCCTGTACTGCAGAGCAATACTTGCTTACTTCAGATTATTGGAAATCAGTTTATGACAACTTTGTACTGAAACTTGTACAATTAATAATGAAAAACAGTATATGTTAATTTATTATTATTTCCTACTTTAATTTAGGTAAAACGTGGGTGCACTCTGAGAATGTGTAGCTATCCCTATGAAATTTTGTTTGATCTGATGGAACTGCACTAACACCACTATTTAATTGCTTACATATAACAGAGCAAAAATTTCTTTTGCATTTCAAGCACTTAGCATTGATGCTTTTGTGTTTCAACAGCCCTAAACGTAGCACTGAGAAACGTCATCGGGAGCAAGAGAATAAATATATCGAGGAGCTTGCTGAGCTGATATTTGCTAATTTTAATGATATTGACAACTTCAATGTAAAACCAGACAAATGTGCAATCTTGAAAGAAACTGTGAAACGAATCCGTCATATAAAAGAGCAGGGTAAGTTGCTTAATGCACATAATTATCGAGTTGAATATGATTAACATAAGGTACAAATGATGTGTTGTGTTCAGTTAATAGAGTTCTAATGAACAAAATGCATTGATTACTGTTCTGATATTGGGTGCCTTGTTCATAATAGACATACTCTCGCTGAACTTGATCAACTTACAAATTTCTAGGACCAGTTATTATGACTTCAGAATCATTAGAGATGGGAGGAATGCATGCACGAGTGAACTAAGTGAAAGTTCAACTTAGTCTCAGCAGTATAGGTAAAATCCTTGAAGTTTATCTTCATAAGGCTGCAGTTTTAGATGTAATTGCATGGATTTTCAGAAGACCTTTGATAAGGTGGCTCATAATAAAAGTTGAATAAAGTTCGAGAATGTGGAAGCAGGGCAGAATGAAGTGGCAGAATCGGTTGCTTAGTTGGCTTCATGACAGAAAATTGAGAATAGGAATAAACGGTAGGCATTCAGAGTTTTAGAAGAAAGGAAGAGGTGTTCCACAAGGATTGATGCTGGGACTACTGCTATTTACAATTTGTATACTACATGGCCTTCGGAATCAAATACAATTTCTAAACTTGAGGATGGCACCAAGTTAGGAGAGGAATATACAATAGGGGAGGAGCTAAAGCAAATTACAGAAGGACATTAAACTTGCAGAATGGGAAAATAATTGGCAGGTATAGTTCATCACAAACGAGTGTGAGGTGAGAATTTTGAGAATGAAGAATAAGGGAGTATAACAGGTTTTTTTTTTTTTTTGAAAAAAAAATGCCAAAGGTCAAGCTAGGCATTAATTTTTGAGATAAATTTGAAAAGTATTAGAAAGTCTGCTAAGCCAGTGTTCAGTGAAGAGGGTGCAGAAAAGATTTTCAGTGATATCAGAAATGTGTAGATTTATATATCAGGAAAGGAATTGACAGGTTATATCCCTTCTGTCTGCTCTAACCTTATCCCTACTGCAGCTGTCACAGCTAAGTAGTGTTGGCCTGAGGTTGACTGACGTTTTTCCTCTCTGTCTTGCCATCTAGTCATTTTTTTCATCATCAGCTTTTTCCACACTCTTCTCATTAGCTAATTTCCATTATTCATCTGGAACTGCAGAGGTGATTGAACCAAAGAGTATCGATAGGTTGGAGGGAAAAGTAGACGAACTTTTGTGGGAAATTAGATAGCATGGTTCTGACTGATTTTGAGATGGTTGAATGGAGCAGAAACCATGGCATTGAAAAGTTGGGTCTGTTACTTTGTCATATATCCTGAGTCTTCTGTCTCGACTTCTAGGAACGTATGGACTCGATAACTTCAAAAATAGTTTGAGATGTTATCATAAATATCAATATTTGGGGAGAAAATGTAGATACAGTTAGTTTAATTAATCTCATGAGTGCAAGTCCTCTAAATCATTTCACTTTAGTGGAGTTGCTAGGCATTGTATACTGTGGCTTCTTAAATGCATTAACTGTAATTGTGACCTAATCGAGCTATATATCTTCTGCTTTCACCTGCAGCAGTGAAAGTCAGTATTTCATCCCCACCCTATTCATGGGTGATATTTCATTTCACTTCACACAAAGAATAAATTTGTAATAATTAAAAAGAGACGTCGGTGTGCACAATCCATAAAATGTAACTTAATTTGATTTACTTATTCATTTTAATGCCTTTTATTCCAGTTGTATTTTTTCATAGTAACTTGTGCTCTAGTATGTTTGAAATTGATTCTCATGATAAGAGCTGTAGTTACTGTTCACTGCAGAAATTCTAATTGTCTCTTATCAGAATTAGCCATATGTGTTTATATTTTTATTACTGAGAAATCAAGGCCAAGGTCCAGAATGCAGATTCCAAGATTAAAATAAGTGAAAGGGAAGCCTAGGAAATTGAGCAGTATATGGGCAGATTGCACCAAGTTTTTTTTTAAAAGGCCTCGTGCATTGCAGAAGGAGATAAACTTTAGGGCCAGTGGGGGTAAAGCTTTTGAGTTATTGGCAAAGAACATTAAATAGGTCATATTATGATCAGAGATAGTAGGAACTGCAGATGCTGGAGAAGCTGAGATAACAAGGTGTAGAGCTGGATGAACACAGCAGGCCAAGCAGCATCAGAGGAGCAGGAAGGCTGACGTTTCGGGCCTAGACCTTCAGAAAATTTTCTGAAGAAGGGTCTAGGCCCAAAACGTCAGCCTTCCTGCTCCTCCGATGCTGCTTGGCCTGCTGTGTTCATCCAGCTCTACACTATGTTGAAATCAAAGCTGATCATAATATCGTGAAATGATGGTGTATTTGGTGCTCCAACAAAACTGTGTTTAGAGGACCATCAGTCAGAGTCTCACTGATATAATAGAAGGAAACAACGATAAAGTAAGGTGAGTGGATGCAAATTGAGAGAGGTAGAAGTTGAAGGATGTGAATAAGCAAATAGTAGACTGTCTCCTGTATCTCTGTACATGATTTTTTTTTGTTTGCACACAGTTTTTGTGTCACTGGCTAGACCGACACCTATTACCCATTTCTAATTTGCCCGGAGAAGGTAATGGTGAGCTGTCTCCTTCAATTGCTGCAGTCTTTAGGGTGTAGAGACACCCATGTACTGATAGGCAGAGAGTTGCAGGATTTTTACCCAGCAACAGTGAAGGAATGGTGGTATAATTCCAAGTCAAGATAGTGTGTGGCTTGGAGAGGAACTTGCGATTCTGTGCATCTGCTGCCCATGTCCTCCTGGGTGGTAGAGGTCACTGAGGTTGGAAACTGCTATTGAAACAAAAGGTGGGCTCGTTGGTAGGGACCCTCTGATCCACCCAGCTAGTCCCAGTCTTATGCAATACTATAAATGCGCTCTGTCCACCTATAAAATGTGAAAACTTCAACTTCCTATTTCAGTACTTGGCATCAATCACTCTCTTTATTTGTGATATCTTGAAATAATTTAACAAATGGACTTAGCCATGTAGATTAATGGATACTTAGTAAACAGTACAGTTGTCACTCCTTTAGTACCAGTGGACCACAGTTGACAAATCTGCATTATTTCTTATGCATGGATACAACACCAATAGCTTTGTTTTGAAAAGGGCTAACAGAAAGTGCAAGAATAGGATGGTTAATGAAAGGCACATTAGAGGAAGTGTTTTAAAGGGTGAATGGAGAGAATAGCGCTCTAGTGGTTAAACGACAGACAATTGTAGAGATAAGAATTGAAAAATAGGAAGAAACTTGGTGTTAGTGCAATGGAGGGGGCATGTGAGAATTTGAAAACTAGGCCAAAATTTAAATCAGCTTCCTGGGGAAGATGAGGTGCTGTGGGGCTTGGTTTCATCCATGTATAGGAACTACCGAAACTTGGGAGAAGATAATGTGAGGGCAGTCGAGAAATTGGATTGCAGGTTTTATTGACGCTTATGATGGGAAATGGAAAGGGGGCTGGCAAGTAGACAGTATCTCCTGTTTTGACAGAATGAAGCAAGAGGAAGTTTTGATGCATGGACTTCATGTCTGACCAAATGGCTTGGTGCCATCAGTGACTTGTGAGCTAGTGGTTTTGGTAGAGCCAAGTGCAGTCTGCAAACAGATGGGTGGCACAGTGGCTCAGTGGTTAGCAGTGCTACCTCACAGCGCCAGGGACCCGGGTTCAATTCCACCCTTGGGCAACGGTGTGGAATTTACACGTTCTCCCCATGTCTGCGTGGGTTTCCTCCCACAGTCCAAAGATGTGCAGGTTAGTTGGATTGGCCATGCTGAATTGCCCATAGTGTTCAGGGATGTGTAGGTTAGGTGGGTTATAGCGGGATGGGTCTGGGTGGGATGCTCTAAGGGTCGGTGTGGACTTGTTGGGCCGAAGGACCTGTTTCCACACTGTAGGGATTCTGTGATGACTCTATGATGATGAGATATGGAAACTAGCGTTATACTTACACATAGTGTTTCCCATTCTTGGTACCTCCATCCGACGGCTCCATCTGTAACTTTGCACAGCAATGTATATTGGCCTCTGAACAAAACTAATCTAAACATCATCATTGGTCCAGGCTTGATGATTGACACAACAAGTCTTTCTGTTCCTCTCCTATTGGGCATTGTTCAAACTGCTCGATGTATGCACGATTAGTGAGCCACTACTGCTCAAAGTCAACACAGTGTGGAGCTGGAGGAACACAGCAGCTCAGGCAGCATCAGAGGAGCAGGAAAGTCGACTTCTGAAGAACGGTCCCGACCCGAAACGTTGACTCTCCTGCTCCTCTGAGGCTACCTGACCTGCTGTATTCCTCCAGCTCCACACTGTGTTGACTCTGACTCCAGCATCTGCGGTTTTTGCTATCTCCAAGCCACCACTACTGCCTCTTTATCGTTACTCTGGGTAATTCAGGAGCAAGACAAAACAGGCTGCAGAACGCACATTTGCAAAATTGCCTACAAAATGTCCTGACATTTCGGAGCTCTGTTGTAAGATCGAGGGTGAGATTTTGTAAATCGTATTTCTCGATAAAATTCACAAAACGTTAGCTTATCTGATTCTTTGAAAGAGACATAAGATGTTTGAATGAGAGTGATGTACTTTTTCGGCAGATTTTGCTGGAATAGGTGGAAGCAGCCATTGATGTATGCATTGTTTTCCAATTGAGAATTCAGTCAATTGGAAGCTGTTATTTTGCCTGCAGTAAATTTGAGTTGGGTACATGACCATCACATTGGAAATATCCAGGGCGGTTGATCGGGTTGAGCAGCAAAACAGTCAGGAACTCACGAGAAGATTCAAGTGGGCGAGGAGAACATGGGAAGGCAATTGACATGATAAGTGTGTAAATTGCGTTGAAAGTTCATTTGTCCTGGATGATTTGGGAGAGACAGGAATAAGTGTCCAACTGGGCTACTTAGGGGATACATAATATGAATTTTGGGAAAGCAAGGGCAAGTTCAGGAAGAAATTGGGACTCCATTCTGGCAACGGGGAATGTTGGTGGTGCAGTGCATTTGGAATGTACCAGGTTAGTACAGCCTAATGAAAGGCTGATGAAGAGCAGAATTGAAAACATTAAAGCAGTCCAAATGCACACTTGATTGGACACAGTAGTAGTAGTTTTAGGTTGTATAAAAAGTTTCAGTAATACGAAACGTATCTAAGCCTGCCCTTTACGGAGTAATGGTGTGAAGGCTGGATACAATCCAAAGATTGAGATTTTTTTTAAAAACCCAAGATCTAATGGCACTTGGAGACCAAGGCCTCAGTCTTAGCTGAAGTATAAATTCCTGGATTGGTTAGCACTTAGAACACAGTGGGCTGTCTGAGACTGAACTCCGAGACTGGTGCAGCAGAGGCTTTTGCCTGGTAAATAACATCTCAGTACTTATTTATGGCGTCTGATGCTTCCTGGAAGACTGTGTTTTGTTCCAGTGTATTTTGTCTTTTACTTTTGGTTATTTAAATCTGGATTCACCTAAATTAAGTAACCCAGTTTAGTTGTTGCACGTATCATTAATGTAATTGCTTTAAAATTTAATTCTTGTTTACCCTGCAGGCCAATTGAATGTTTTCAGCATTTTCTGTCCTTGTTTGCTCACCAAATTTGTTTGTAAATTTCAAAGGGCCTTGAAACGTTGGATTGCTCAAAATTCTGTTTAATGGGAAATAGTTTTATGTTGTAATTCAGAGTGGTGGTGTGCACTTCTGTATGGCTTTATACGAGTTGAATTTCGACTGCTTCCTGATTATCACCTTGCACCTGCACACAACCATTATGTTGGGATTCTGTTAGCCTGATCCAGCAAGGAGGAATGTATGTTCCACTTCTCTTCCTCACGAGTTGAATGTAAAAAAAAATTCCATTTAAGGAGGAGGAGGTGCAATTTAACCATATGATTCCATCCTTCTTCCTGCTACATTCTCTGAGACTCAGCTTTGCACCTGGCCCTGTACCATGTTGCAACCCAATAATTTCTATCATAAATACCAATGGCTTCCATCTCCATAACCTCACCTGCCACATATCTCTACATCAACCATTTTGCTGCTGAAATTGTCATCAAATCTTTCGAGACATCTGCACTTCAACATTTCTGTGCTCTCTTGAAAGGCCTCCCCTCATCCCTTGGAGCTCAGCCCAATATAATTAAATAATATTTGCTACTGTCCAGTAAGTGGAATACGGAGTGGTTTCAAGAGTGCTAAATGGGGAATTTTGGGAGGCTTCACACCGTTCAATGTAGAGGGGGAAGAAGGTCCTGCTTTTATTTCCACAAAAGAAACAGACTCCTGTATTTGGTAAAAGTACTGAAGAACAATCATTTGCTATTACTCTTAAACTAAACAGTGAATACAATTATAAACGATAGTTAATCAAATAATTAAGGCTGGATAGAGATGGCAAAGCAGCTGATATGCTGTAACAACAGCACGACAGAGTCCGTGTAGTCTCTGGCTTACTCCTGTGTCATAGCATTTACATGGTTGGTCTAGTTCAGTTTCTGGTCAGTGGTAATCCCCAGGATGATGTTAGTGGAAATTCAGGATGGTAACACGATTGAATGTTAAGGGGGAATAGTTAGATTCTCTCTTGTTAGAGATGGACATTACCTGGCACTTGTGTTGCGCAAACATTACTTGCCGCTTATCAGCCCAATTGTGGATGTTGTTCAGGTCTTGCTGCATGTGGATGCTGACACCTTCAGTGTCAGAGGTGTCGCAAAGGTATTGAACATGGTATACAATCATTAGCAAACATCCCTATTTCTGACCTTCTGATGGAGGGAGGGTCATTGAGGGTCATGAAGCAGCTGCAACATTGCTACAACAAGCAGCTACTACCCAATATTGTGGAAAATAGTCCATTCATGTCCTGTGCACACAAAACCAGTGAAAGTCCTCCTGAACAACTTACTAGCCTGTTGAAGGTAGCAAGAACTGCAGATGCTGGAGTCAGAGACAACACAGTGTGGGGCTGGAGGAATTAGCGGGCCAGGCAGCATCAGAGGAGCAGGAAAGCTGACATTTCCGGTCGGGATCCTTCTGTCTGCCCACTTTTGATCATTAACAAAGTGATGGAAGGGTTCACTGACCATGGCTCCCTGTGGTACTTTCGAAGAAACAACCTGCTAATGACAGTCAGTTTGAGTTCTACCAGGGCCATTCAACTTTATTAAAACTTGCGTTCAAATAAGCTCAAAAGAGTTTAATTCCAGAGGGGAAATAAAAGCATGGCATTAGGGCAGCATTTGACAGTGTGGCATTGAGGAGCCTGAGCAAAGCAAGAATCAGGGTTGGAGGAATTCTAATTTTAGATAAATAAATTAAAGTGGGCGGGACTAGTTAAGCTTCCTGCTTTGTCGGTAACATGCTCTTTCACAACAAACCATATCACAAGGTGACCTGAGGACATCCGACATCATGCCATTGGCAGAGATAATAGGAACTGCAGATGCTGGAGAATCCGAGATAACAAGGTGTGGAGCTGGATGAACACAGCAGGCCAAGCAGCATCATAGGAGCAAGAAAGCTTGACGTTTCGGGCCTAGACCCTTCATCAGAAATTCACAGCATGAACAGTGCTCATACACAGCTGCAGGAATCAAGATTCAAATGAAATTTTAAGGATAATGTCCCACCAGCATACACCAGGGGGACAGGACAATTGCCTCAAATAGAGAATGAATCTATACTATCACACCTGGAATTCTGATTTCTGATGAAAGGTCTAGGCCCGAAACGTGAAGCTTTCCTGCTCCTATGATGCTGCTTGGCCTGCTGTGTTCATCCAGCTCTACACCTTGTTATCTCATGCCATTGGCATGTGGATTTCACTGTCACCAGGTGTAACTGCAGAAAGCACTTTCAATGCACATAGCTCCCACAGTGCTGAATGTGTGGTACAGGGCAATTCCAGGTGTGATAGTATAGATTCGTTCTCTATTTGAGGCAATTGTCCTGTCCCCCTGGTGTATGCTGGTGGGACATTATCCTTAAAATTTCATTTGAGTCTTGATTCCTGCAGCTGTGTATGAGCACTGTTCATGCTGCCCCTTACAGATTTCCCAAGAACACGCTCTCGCTCTTGCTCTCGCTCTCACTCTCTCACACACACACACACACTCACACGCTCTCACACACTCTCCCACTTACTGTCACTCTCACGAGCTCTCGTGCTCTTGCTCGCTTGCACTCTTGCACATGCTGATGCTCTGACACACACACACACTCTCAAATGCTCACGCTGTCACATTCTCTCACACACTCTCACTCTCATGCTCGCTCTCTGTCTCTCTCTCACACTCTCTCTCTCACACTGTCTCTCTCTCTCTCTCTCTCTCTCACACACACACACACACACACACACACACACACACACACACACACACACACACTCTCTCTCTCTGTGCCTCTGAAGGTGGGTATTTGTTAATACTTGTGTACATGGTGAATAAGGAATTTTTAGAAATAGTAACGTTTCTCCTGGATGTCCACAAATGTCAAATTCAAGATGTGTGTGAAACTAAATGAATTGCAAGCAAACTAGGAATGAAATTAACAACTTTCATTTATGTACTGCCTTTTCCCCATCCTGGGATGCTCCAGTAGCACTATCACCATCACTCCTTTTAAACGGTGCTGTAGATTTTGCTTTCACCTCGTCTGAAAGAACACACCAGCAGTGCTGAATTGTCAGCATAAACTATATTTTTAAAATCATAATTAAACAGTGGTGTGGCCAGGCTGTGTCTCGAGTTCCATGTCCGTTCCTGGTTGTTGAAATCAGGTGTTGGAGGGAATGCAGAGAAGAGCCCAGAGGCTAATCTTTGGGATCAGGGGCCAAAGTTTTGCAGGCGATTAGAGAGACTTGATTCTGTGAATAATACCTGATGGGCGTTAATGTAGTGATAAATGAAATCACCACACATGACTGTAGGGATTCTATGATATAGCAAAAACTAGCTAGGAGTTGGACGTAATTTCAAACTAGCGATTTTGTTACTGGTGTTAATGCAGATAGTGTTAAATATGAAAAGTCTAAAATAACACAGCAATCTGAGTTAGAAGGTAGTTCTGGGTGGAGAAGCTAAGATGGTATTCAGTGTCCATAAATATCACGATAGCTGAAGGAAAGGAAATGCAAGGCACGATATTGTTGAAAAGAAAAGCTTGATTAATATCATAGCAGCTATGACTGGCACAGTGTGGATCTTTGTTCTTTCCTTGCACCCAATAAGTGTAAACACTGAGAAAGTGTGCAGCTGTGGTGTTTAATATGCACTGCAGGAAATTTCAGCAGCACTGTGAAATATAGTGCATTAATGTTGAAAAGATAAACACATTGGGAGAGCACAGGAAGGGTCTTGTGTTTTTCTGGGAGTAGAAGGCTTTCTAATGAATATAAATGCCCCTGGTTTCACAGAGCCATATGGTGGTTTTTCTAATTTTAGTTTGCTGCAGATGTATAACTGGCTTGTTTTTTTTTGGTGTTCCATGCCCTATATGATGACTGCCAGAGCTGCTGACCTGAACATTTTTCTTTAAACAGCATTATGTGTGCAATGTTGATTTTGCTCGCTTATTGCTGAAAGTCAGATATTGAACAGGTTTTTTGAAGGTAATTATGCTGTTGCAGCACCAATTTGGTTTGCGTAAAATGTTCCACAGCTGGTTAAGGAAGTATGATCATACCATATATAAGT
The DNA here is from genome assembly GCA_024137785.1 of Ginglymostoma cirratum. NCBI lineage: Eukaryota > Metazoa > Chordata > Chondrichthyes > Orectolobiformes > Ginglymostomatidae > Ginglymostoma > Ginglymostoma cirratum. The sequence continues at coordinate 31,810,039 of JAHRHZ010000051.1, read as the reverse complement.
TCATTTTTTTTTTGTCTACCATACTGTTAAGTGCAGACCATTTTGGAGGGGTACACCTGGTTCTTGAAGGTAAACCTCACTAGATGTGTACTCTGATAGAGGGGAACATCAGCACCAAGAGATGTGCTGGGTGGATTGAATGAACTTACGATGAAGTAACAAAACACAATGGAAGATAGGTTTCCTTTTAAAGAAAAGATACCTGTGTCTTGTGGCAATCAATTATTTGGTCTGAATAGAGAATGAATTGCCTAAGGGACGTAGTGGTGCAGGACCACTTATTGTGCTTTGCAAACCTAATAGGGTTTGTTTTAGGTTTTATTCAGAAAGCATCCTATTAAGATCTTACACCATGAATTTTACACTATTACTGTTCAAGCCACCAGCTTGTATATGTTTATGCCATGGATTATACCTGCGAGAGACATCGATTGCTAAATGATTTTTTTTTGTCCAGCTGTGTGACTCGGTTACTTAATTAAATTGGGTATGAGAAAGGTTTGATGTATTGTTGCATGGGCTGCCAAGAATTTGTATATGTAGTTCGAGCATTTGGTTTTTGAGCTCTGGGTTCTTAGAAATGAAGATATATATTGGTATTTGTTTTTTCGAAAACAGATTTTTGGATTAACAATATGAAAACTGGGCACATGTTTTCAATTCACTGTAATTCAAGCTCGGTGTTGAAGATATGTTTATTGCATGATTTTTTTGCTATCATTTATATTTTACGAATTGACATAGCATAGTCTGATCTGTGGGTAACCTTTTAAACTCTTCTGCCTGTAACATACTGGAGAGATCATGAGCAATTTACATTATTTTAGGCTGTCAGCTGTGTCGTCCATTCCTACTGGATATAAAACCTGGGTAAATGTGAAGTGAAGCTTTTCTGAGAGAGTAATTGGCACATTGTTTAACTGAATTCTATCCAACATGGTCAGCTTGCAGGCAGAGCTGCTGCTGCTACTGTTAGTGTAATTATAAACAAGGTCTCTTAAGACACTGCCATAATCCCAGTGGAAAGGCATACTCAGCAGGAAGAAGTGAGCCTCCCTTCTGGCAGGCTGTTGGAAATGACCAGGTTGCATCTGCTTAGAGCCAGATTGCATCATGCACTTTGAATGAATCTTGTTTTTGCTTCATGCTGCTTCTTAAGAAATTAATATTCAGAATGGCGCACATAGCAGCTGTTCAAGATGAAGTTGGGATGTTAGCTGAAGGAGGATATGTCTACCCATTTTTCTTCATTGACACGTGAGGCAGTTTTAGACCATCAGGCATTGGATGTTTATAGCGTAGCTCAGTGTAGCACATATTTTGAAATACTTGGTTTTATCTTTTCAACATTTTTTATAACCTACAATGAGGATGAAATAGTTGCTCATCTTTGTAATTGACTAAAATTAAGCTTAAATGTTTGTTAAGTTTATAACTAAAATTTAACATACAAACAGTCCAACTCATTATTACTTCTTGGACTAACAGTGCTCAGTACCTTTGTCTTTGGGAACAGTTGTTAAAACTGAATTGTACAACTAAAATGTTTGTTGTAATTCGAGCTTCAGTTTATTATTTTTCAACATGTCGCAAGTGCTTGCATTAACTGAGAAATAAAGAACAATTGATCTTTTTTGAAATATTACCAGTAAATTGTGGAAAACAGTTTGGAGAAGACTAAAATCTGAATGTGATTATTATTTGTGCTGTACAATACACAGAAAAGAATAGACATGAAGTTCTACATCTGACAGTAATAATGCAAATTTAGAAAATAATTATCCCGTCAGTCAGAGCAAGATTCAAACTTGGATGAAGTGAAGAAAGGGTTGCTTTAAATGCAGCATCTCATTGTGTGTATCTCATGGCACATATGTACAGTGAACCCTAGTGACAATTACACAGGTATCTGTTATATTTTCTGACTTCCATCAGATGCATCTTTGCATTTGAATTTTAATAAGACATTTTCATAGAAGTAACAGCTACAAATTTTAGAATAATTCTATCGGTTTATTGAATTTTGTTGGCCAAGACATTAATGATGAATCTACACAATGGTTTTTGTTGCATTTCATATTTAGAATCTTTTTGAGCCTTCAACTAACCTAAATAATGCCATTGGACACAAAATACCATACCTCTCAAAAGGATACTTTACACAATTATCCTCAACTTTCAGATTTCTTTTCAATGTTTTCTCTTTCAATTTGCCTTCTTTATGCCTTTTAAATTGAATGAAGAGAGGCGTTCATTAATTTTTGTTTACTTTTTGCTTGCCCACATTGCCCATAAGCTTTTCGTAGACTTCTGGTGATGCCACTCAACATCAAAAGATGAAGGTCATTCAGCCCATTATGTCCGTGCTAGCTCCCTGCTAGAGCAACTTTGTTATTTCTACTTCACTTTAATTTCTCCACAGCCCTGTTTTCTGTGTGTTTTTTTAATTCCATTTACAAAGCAGTTATCTGATTTACCCCACACTCAGTGCATGACATAACAGTCATCTTTTTAAGTTTCATATTATGTATCTATTCCTTTTAACATTGCATTGATTTGAAATTCATCATTTACTCTAATAGAGCTGCTCTCTGAGACTGAACATGCTAATGTGTGAGATAGATATGTAGAGTAAGGAGAAGGGACAAAATCAGGGAATTGCACCATAAAGACAGTGGGGAAGGTGCTGGTCAGTGAAGATTGTGAAAGCATTGAAGAAAGTAGCCAAGAAGAGATTGAAATAATATGGTCATCCAAAGGGTGGGGTTGGGAGTATGTGGGTGAGCAAGTGTACTTAGGTGAGTGATGAATAATAGGACTGTGAGGACAAAGAAAAGAGGAATGTCAGATGGAAAGATGTGATGGAGAGAGACTGGAGTCCAGTGTGTCAGAACCATACAGCTCAGAAACACCCTTCGATCCAACCAGCCCATGCTGACCATAATTCCAAACTAAACTAGTCCCACCTTCCTGCACTTTACCCATATCTCTCCAAACATGTCTTCTTCATGTATTTATCCAAAAGTTGTAACATCAGCCATTTCCTCTGGAAGTCCATTCCACACAAAAACAACCTCTGTATTTAAAAAAAATTGCCCCTCATGTCTTTTTTAAATCTTTCTCCTCTGACCTTAAAAATATGCCTCCTAGTCTTGAAATCCCCCATCCTAAGGCAAAGACACCTGCCATTCACTTTATCTATACCCTTCATGATTTTATAAAGCCCTGTAAGGTCACTCCTCAACCTCCCTAAGCTCCAGTAAAAAGTCCCAGCCTATCAACTTCTCCTTATAACTCAAACCCTCCATTACTGGCAACATCCTGGTAAATCTTTTCTGAGCCCTCTCCAGCTTATTAATATCCTTCCTGTAACAGGGCAACCAGAACTGGACACAGTATTGCAGAAGTGGCCCCACCAACATCCTGTAGAACTTCGACATGACGTCCCAATGCCTATATTCAAAGGTCTGAGCAATGAAGACGAATGTGCTAAATGCTTTCTTAACCACCTTGTCTACCCGTGATGCAAACTTAAGAAAGTTATCTACCTGAATTCCTAAGTCTCTGTTCTACAACACTACCCAGACCCCTACTTTTAATAGTAGAAGACCTGTCCTTGTTTGTTTATCAAAATGCAATACCTCACATTTATCCAAATTAAACTCCATCTGCGATTGGAGTAGGACAGATGAAGAAGAATGATCAACCAACACTGGCAACTCCAAGGAAAATTATCGGAAAGAAGATATGAAAAGCTGCTAACAGCAAACGTGACAATTAACTGGCCAAATTATCATTGAAAATCCAACTGATTTACTTGTTTTCTTTTTAACAAAGAAAATTTTAAGTCCTTGCTGATTTACTTTTAATTTGATTTATTTCTGTCAAATATACTTAAGTACAGTGAAAAGCTTTGTTTGTGAGCAGTACAGGCAGATCATAGCAAACAAGGATGTACAATCATAGGGTGCTTAGACATAATGAGGAATACAGGTTATACTGCACATGAGGTGCATGAAGCAAGATCAATATTAGATTGAAATTAGAGATGTCCATTGAGCAGTCTAATAACAGCAGGGAAGAAGCTGTTCTTGAACCTGTCGGTGCGTGTGTTCAAACTTCTGTATCTTCTGCCTGACAGAAGAGGTTGGAAGAGAGTATTATACAGGTAGGAGGGGTCATTGACGATATAGGCAGTCGTGTTAGTGGCAATCCCTCGCCTGCCTCACTACCTTCTGAAGAGGGCAAGCACTCAGTTGGATCAAACAGCTTGTGGTGATCAAAGAAGAACTGACACTACCAGAGTGACTTGGACCAGGCAGTGAATACTAACCCACCAGTCACACCCATATTTTAGAGCATTAATCAAAGAAAGAAGAAGAAACATATTGCCAGTTGAGAACAAGCTTCAGCAGATAACTGCAAAAGTTGGGAGCAACCGCAGCCAAAAAAAGGGACCAGATAGCCAATGAAACAAGCAGCAGAGTTAGGGATGGAATGGCCATAAATATTACTTGTATTAACATTGAAAAGATTAGTAATGCAAGCATTGATTAAAAATAAAGCAAAGTGGCATGAAAAGGTTTTTTTTTGACGGGAAATGTTAACATACCTGAGATTTCTGTTAACCATTAATATATAATGTGTGTTTATATTGTTCTGATCCCAGCTGATGTTATTACTAGACAAGGTGAACCCAGTCTGAAATTTGGCTTGACAGATCATGTATTTTGTTATTTACCAAGATACTTCTCACTGAAACACAAGTACGCAATGCTGCAGATTTGGTTTGAACAATAAAACAGAAGTTTATTGCACGAATGAAATTAAGATAAAATTAAATAAATCAAGCCATGTACATGTAACATAATAACATGTTAACAAGTACAATATTTAATGTACAATCCACTTATCCCAACATCACCACAGTACGGTACTCAAACACCAGTGTGTTCCTTGCTGTATGGCATCTACAGCTTTGACATAACTGTTTCTTCATTTTTCCAATTTTGATAGTTTGATGGCCTTTTCTCTTGGTTAGTCACACAATTGAGCATAGACTTTCACAGCTTCCAATAACCCCTCCCAAGAGTTCTAACCAAAAGTTTCTGGACTGGAACATTATATAAAACTGTTTCAGTGAGGTATACTATTTCCTGTCTGTTCTGAACTAACTCTTCCTTGAGGAGCATCTGATTCTTACACCTAACCAGGATTTCGTCCAGTTGGAAACCAAATTTTCTACCTAATATGGTTTTTCACTTGACTATGTAACAAGAAAGTGTCAAATCCTGATCCTTCTGAACAGAAAGCGAACTAATCCACTTCAGTATTTACTCTGTCCACTAGTAAAACAATTCCAATGCAAGTTGCTGTTATCTGGAATGCAGTGACACACACTCTGACTGGTTTTTAAAAAATTATGGTTACAGAAATGTTGGCAAGTTGATCATTAAACCCCCTCATACACATAGACCAAAACCCACATGTTATAAGTTCAAAATTGAAACTCTAAAATAAATGATATTAAAATGCATATAAATCTCACACCTATCCGAATATCTAAATCTATATTTGTACACTCTGAATTCTAATATCAACAGTGTTTAGTATTGCAACTGCAATTATGCTATCAGTTGTTTCAGTACCTGTGCGTTGAGCCAGTTTTTTTTTAAACCAATACATACCAAGGAGGGAGGGAAATCTATAGAGCTGTCATTTCAAAGGAATTAAATGCAAAACCTGAAAGGCTGTGTTTTTTGTTAGGTACATATACCGGGATTACCATTGCGTCACATCACTTACCAAAACATGTATGGAGAGTGGCCAGCCCTTATTCTGATTTAAGATGCAACGGCTAGCTGCAGTGTATCTCCTCATGATTAAGTATTAGTTTTGAGTAAATAGCCAAGGAAGAACTGAAGACTTTACAGCAAAACAGGCAATTGTTGAATAAAGTGTGCCTATGTAATTGTACATTAGCTGTTCCAATGTGATATTCTTAATTCCATCTTTGAGATTCCTGCAGGCCATTAACACTGAAGAATTCAGTCAATCTTTCTGCCTTCTGAACGAGCATACTTATCGGAAAGACAGTAGACATTTTGTATAATTCTGCTCCTTTAAGTAAACAATTATGTCTGACTTATTCAACCCTTCCACTTATTCCCAGTGATAAGGTTTCTTGTAGTAGAAGGAAACAAAAGTCTCCTGATAGTTTAAAAGCTGTGGCTGCCTTGCTGCCCCATTAGTCCTCTTCTATCAGAAAAGAATATATAGAGATTCAATTGATTTCTTTATTCCTCTGTGAGTTAGAATTGCATTAGACTGGAAGGATAATCCTTTAATTGGGCAGCTAAACGTAATTAACAACGTGAAGTATCTGAGCTACATAGTATTGTTTTGTAAGTGAGAAACCGTTTGGAAGACTTAATCTGGAATGCAGTAAAATCTTGAACTATTATGCGTTATTGTATGCCCCTGTTCTAAACCTAGTCTTCTGAGTTGTATTTACATTCTCGTTGAAATTAAGTGTGAAGCTGTTTCATGGTTAACTCAGAGCTTTGACAATTTTATGAATCCCCATGTTGCAATAATTTATTCCTGTTTTACAGAAAAGGCTGCTGCAAATGAAGATGTGCAAAAGGCTGATGTGTCCTCCACGGGTCAAGGTGTCATTGACAAGGATGCCCTTGGACCAATGATGCTCGAGGTCAGTTTAGAACCAGAAACACTGGAAAAATATGTTTTCAATTTTGTGTTTTAATTGATGTAATTTTAGAGGTTTAGAATTTCCTCTACAACCACATTCATGTTCGTGGTGAGATTTATGTTGACCTTGCAACTTACACCAGTTTTTTAAAAAATCTTATTTGCATAAAAGAGTTCGTAAACAATTAGCCAAAGAAAATGTGCAACCTTGCCTTTATCCATCTTCATACATAAGCAAAGATTTAGGGTTGAAGTCTCAAGCCGTTCTCTATATGATTTGAACACAGAGGCCAAGGTTTTGACTTGCTCAATCAGCTCTCTTGGGTGAAAATTGTACTCAATTTTTTTTATTCGTTCATGGGATGAGGGAGTTGCTGGCTAGGCCAGCATTTATTGCCAAAGGGGCAGTTAAGAGTCAATCACATTGCTCTGGGTCTGGAGTCACGTAGGCCAGACCAGGTAAGGATGGCAGTTTCCTTCCCTAAAGGACAGTAGTGAACCAGATGAGTTTTTCTGACAATAGACAATGGATTCATGGTCAGTGTTTAGACTCTTAATTCCAGGTTTTTATTGAATTCGAATTTCACCATCTGCCATAGCGAGATTTGAACCTGAGTCCTCAGAACATTACCTGGCTCTCTGGATTAACAGTCCAGTATTAATGCCACTAGGCCATTGGCTCCCCAGTTACGCCTGTTATGCTAGTACTTGGTGTAATTTACGTTTGAAGATCCCCAAATCTTTTATTCTAGTCTTAATAATTTTGGGTGTTTAGCATCCAGTACAACCTATTAGGGTAGGCAATGGCCTAGTGGTATTATCGCTGGAGTAATCCAGAGATCCAGGTAGTGTTCTCAGGACCTGGGTTCGAATCCCACCATGGCACTTTTAGCAATTCTTTTAAATTTTGTACCAGAATGTAGAATTGTAATTTGGTGCAGATTTCAAAATATTGAAGTAAAGAAAGCATTAAGCACACCATATAAACAGAAGTATTTTACTTAAAACTATTCTCATAATACATAAATTCCATTTTTACTTGATGTTCTACTGCATAATCAGTCACTGCTCTTCAGCTTGCGATGACATTTTAACTTTAATAACAGAACATTCAGTTGGCAAGAAATAACCCTAATCTCTAATTTGGTGTCTTGCAGTTACTAAAATTAAGCAATGCCAGATGATATTTTTTTTCTTTCATTAGTAGCTAATGTAACCTCACTATCTGTTAATAAGTAGTCATTAATCAGATCAGAATACTTTTGCAGACAAGGATCAACCAGATCAAAGGAGTTAGTCTTCATTGAGACTACTATGTCAGTTTTTTGTCCTCAAATGATTGGTAATGTAGAGGCCCGGGAAGGGTTTCGAGGTTATTGCAAGGCCTTGGTTACAACATTAAACTTGTATGCAGAATTTCATGCCCCTTTTCATAGCATTTTTTGTTGGAAGTAGGGCCCTGCTGCCTTCCTGTTGCTGCCCATTTGTTTGTGGCATGCTGTGTCCATTCCCACCACCAGTTGAAGCCCTTATGTTCAATTTGCAGTGGGTGGGCCTTGCCATAAGGGAAACCCTAAAAGCTACACCTGTTGGTGTTACTCACAAGGAATGAGAGTGGGTCCTTGTTCACACGCATGTAGCATCAGGAAGGAAGTTTGACTGGGACCCAGGCAATGAAGTGCTGTCAGTCAGTCATGGACAGAGACGGAGCTTTTCCTCTCTCTTCCATGCCAGCACAGTGGTCTCATTTCTGGAGAAAGCCCATTACCAACCACATATGCCTAACTGGCACTTTAATTTATTGAGCCTTCACAAAAAGATGTAAAGAAGACTCAGGTGGCTGTAAAACTAGTGGGCAAGACTCTCACCATGGCCCTTTAAATATCACCCTTCAACTTTGGTCTTGATTTTCTTTCTTCAAAAATTCTGTTGACTATGGAGAAATTTGGTTTAGCTAGAGGAACTGTACTGTTTCAGTTATCTCAGGCAAGCATCAAGAGACACGGTGGCTCAGTGGTTAGCACTGCTGCCTCACACCAGGGTCCCAGGTTCAATTCCAGCCTCTGGTGACTGTGTCTGTGTGGAGTTTGTACATTCTCCCCGTGCCTCCATATGTTTCCTCCTACAGTCCAAAGATGTTAAGTGGATTGGACATGCTAAATTGCCCATAGTGTCCAGGGATGTGCGGGCTAAGTGGAGTAGCCAAAGGAAATTCAAGGCTACAGGGATAAGGTGGGGATTGATCTTGGTGGGATGCTCCTCCAAGAGACAACATGAACTTGTAGGGCCAAATGGCCTGCTTCCATACTGTAGGGATTCTGTGATTCTAAGAAACTTACATACAAACTATGTAAGTGAATGAGTAGCTTTGATGTTGGGAGGTTTATTTCTGTAAAGGGGCATTAAACTTTGCAGCAAGTTAATGGATTAAGCAATGAGCGTGAATTTGCTGCATGCTTTCAAAAGGTTGCTTGGATATTAGACAATGAGCCTCATAGCTGTTGTGGTCTCCAAGTTTGAATCACCTCTGGTGCTGTAAAGGAATTATCCTGATTTTTATTTTACCCTGATTTGGCTCAGGTTTTTTGTTATCGGTTCTTTTTTCTCGCCTTTCTCAGGACATTATGTGGCTGAAGCTGCATGAGGGGTATGGGGAATCATGATATTTAGTTACACCATAACGATGTAGGACAGGCTTGTTTGTGTCATTTTCTAGGTCTGTTTGCTTACGTTGACCATAGACCAGAAGAAATGGAAACAGGACTAGGCTGTTTGAGTCTGCTTCGCCACTCAGTAGGATCCTGGCTGATTCCATATTTCTCATACCAGTTTTCCTTTCCTTTTCCCATAACAAAGATGCGGATTAAATATCAATCTATTGAGCAATAAGAAGAGGAAGTGTAACTCCCAGTGTAACTCCCCTCCAGCACCCTTTCGCTTTGCTTCTGTTTTTATTTTGTGCTGCGATATAGTTCTGTGGGCACAGGGTTCATCGTCCAAATGACCATTCTTCTCGTGAACCTAGAAGAGGCAGATCAGCAGAGCATCCAACAGTAGCAAAGCTGATCCTGGCGTGCTCTCTATCGATATGAACACTTCTGGTAGCAATCATTAACTTATACTTTGAAATCAGAATCCAGCCTTCTCCCTTCCACTCTTCATCACCCGATCCAGCACACTGAGGGTACAGGAACCTCTAACTTCAATTGAGATAATCTAACACGGTCCAAGCTGAGGATTGATCCTAGAATCATCTTGGTCTGTATAACCCAAATACTAACTGCTTAAACTAGATGAGTCAGTAATAAGTCCTCCTTATTCATAAGACTGCTATTTAAATTGTGAAATTATGCTTTCAATGTTTAACAGTCACCTATTGTTAGGTGGAGAGGTGGTGGGTTAGATTAGCAGTAATCAATAATCTGGCCACATTGGTTCAAATCCCACCATAAAAAATGGTGAAATTTGTATTCACTAAGCCAAGTCTGGAATTAAAAGCTAATCTAATGGTGACCGTGCAACCCACGCAACCAACGTTGATTGTTATAAAAACCAATCTGGTTCACCAATGTCCTTTAGGGGGAAACGATCTTGAATTAAATTGAGTTGAATGATTTATAGTCACTTGTATTTAACAAAGAAAAACAGTGAAAAGTGTAAATGTCGACATGTTCTGGTGCCATTTTGAATTATAGAAGACATTAAGATAGATCAGGAATATAACTAAAAACAGAGTTCTTCTTCCCTTCTTGTGCTCCACTTGACATTGTGGGAGGGGGAATGTGTTGTCTGCAAAGTAGGCTCTGGTGTCTGTATTACAGGCTTCAGGCCTACAAAGGCTCCACATTACAGTCGTTTCCAGGAGCCCTGCTCCTGGGCCTCTGCCACCAGGAGTACTACAGTGATCCTACCACGCTGTCGCCAGAGCAACCTTCGCTTCCGTTGATGCCAGGGTGACTAATTTGCTATAGCTGAAGCCCAACATCTCCAATTCTGACACTGACAGCAGATACTGCCTTCTGAACTGCTGTCACCGAAAAGAAAAGATGATGGAAAGGAGAGACGAGAAAATAAAAATAAAACGAAAGTTGGATTTGGATGGCCTGGCACTCAGCAGCGGATGGACTTAGAACACCGAACGCTAACTAACCTGCCATCGCTGCCATCTTGTAAAAATCTGTCATCTTTATTGGTCTACATGTGACTCTAAACCAACTGCAGTTGACCCTTAACTGTACTCAAATGTCCGAGAAAACCACTGGTTTCAAGAACAATTAGGATGAACAATATATATTGGTCACATTCCATCAAAAAAGTTTGTGAAATGAACTAAGTACAATGATGGAGAGAGATTTTACCTGGGCTGTTCTATTCTTAGCTTGATCAGTGCAACATGGTAGCAATGCTATTAAATCAGGTGAGATAACAGAGGTGATCTGAGAGGAATGAAAGTGGTCAGTCACATTTGGGGCATTGCTTGCCAATTGGTGCATTGACAGTGATATTGACTTAGAGTTTATGCATTCATTCAACACAGTCGCTAAGGTGTTGCAAAGCGATTGATAAAGAGAATAAAGTTACCCAAAGAAGGAAGCAATTTATGCTTCTTCCCAAAAGAAAGTATTTTCAAAACAAGAATTTACACGCAACAACAGTTGGTGATTGTTATAATTTTGAAGTTTGGAACTGAAAGAACTACTGATAATTGAAGGCAGTACTCTCAATTAATGATGAACTTTAGCGGAATGAAGCATCATCTCATTGTACTGGAAGAATGCACTAGCTATTGAGTTTAAACACCATATTGATATTGTAGTACTTATTCTTTGCAGGCCTTGGATGGATTCTTTTTTGTGGTCAATCTTGAAGGACATATAGTGTTTGTTTCTGAGAATGTGACCCAGTACCTGAAATACAACCAGGAAGAGCTTATAAACTCCAGTGTATATAGCATACTACACGTTGGTGACCATGCGGAGTTTGTGCGAAATCTTTTGCCCAAGTCTCTTGGTAAGGTTCTATTTAGTACCTCTACCTGTATGTAGAAGCAATCAGTGTTATCAATGAAAACTGGCAATGAATCTTAAGTGATGTGCTGGCTGTTATCTTGTGAAATACCTTCTGGTGGGTAGCTGGGTTGCAATGTAACTTTTAAATATGTAGTCGTTGCCTGTGGCACAGGAGTACGTCCCTGGGCCCCACAAAAAAGAAACTCAAGGTGTCGTGAATCACTGACCTACCACCTTACCAAGCAGCTCGTTCCTCCCTTGACCAACCATGATGCTACACTGTGTGCTCATTCAGAGTGTGACTTCGGGTCATTCTTATCAAGGCAAAGCTTTGACATTGCTGATCTAATGGGTGGACAGCTGGCTTTCTCTGCCAGTTAAATATACTAATGCTTTTTGGGTCATTGTTGGCAAATAATTTGAACCAAAAATTGAGAATATTACTGTATTACATATGAATATAAAAGTTTGGAGCAGGAGTACTCCTTCAACCCCTTCAGCCTGCTCCACCACTTAATAAAATTCTGGCTGATCCAATGGTGGCCTCAACTCCATATTCCAACTTATCCCCGACAACTATCAACTCCCTTACTAATCAAAAATCTGTATACTGCCTATCTTAAAGTATTCAATGACTCCACTTCTGCTCTCTGAGAAAAGAGTTTCAAAGGCTTATGACCCTCTGAAAGCAAAAAAAAATTCTTTGCCCCCGCCATCTTAAATGGGAGACACGTGATTTTTTTAAACTTTTACCATATTACAAAGTTATCAGTTCATGCCTCAGAATAAAATTTCTAGATGTAATGTATTCAATTTGGCTCACATTTCTTCCAATAACGTGAGAAAGTGGTTACATGTAAGTTCATATACATGTGTTTATGTGATGGAAAGTCGATGTGAGCAGGATGCAAATTAAGCAAAACAGATTTTGAATTTTTACCCTTGCCGTATTAAGAATTGCTTTTCCTATTTCAAAGTGACTGTGCAAAACATTACATTTTCCAGTAAATGGGGTGCCTTGGTCCAATGAAACTCCAAAACGGAACAGCCACACTTTCAACTGTCGTATGTTGGTTAAACCACCTCGCGACACTGAAGAGGAAGGGCATGATAACCAGGAAGCACCTCAGAAATATGAAACTATGCAGTGTTTTGCTGTATCTCAACCAAAGTCCATAAAAGAAGAGGGAGAAGGTAAGATTTCATACTGATATTGTGGGAATCCACCATCAGTGTTAGACCCAGCCAATGTTTGAATATCTAAAGGCATTACAACTGCAGGTCTCTTTCTCGTTGTTTTCCATGCTGGTGTGGACTTGTAGGACACAAGTTTGTGCCAATCATTCTTGTATTGCAAGTAAATGCTGATAAATGCAATCATTGTCCAGCAAGTCTATGTTTCTCCACAGAATGGAAAGAATATTAAACTTGCATACCAACTAACGAGTGAATCACAACATATTTGTGGTAGTTTGGGGTCAGTCTCCCTGGTTGGCCCCTGGGCAGTGACTTGCACATAACAAGGGATGCCTTTGAGTAGGAAAAAGGATGAACTAGGAAAAAAATCTCTGCATCAACTTAATTTTTGTAGACCTTGAAACTAGACCGTTTTAAATGCACTTCAATATTTTAAAGGTAAATTATTCTTTTGGTGCCTATAGTTGTGAAAGAGGCAATTTACCGAAATTTTCTCTCCATTTTATTCCACCTTGTGCAGTATAGTTGCTGAACCGTGTTGCATATCTGACAGTGTAAAAATTACTGGATGATCTGAAATAAACAGTTGAAATAAGTTGTCGAACAGCTCACCTAAATTCCTACTGACATTTTTGCGTCATGAAATATAGAGATCCATTGATAGTTTACTCGAAAGGTAATTCAGGGCAATCATTTTTAAAATATTATACAAAAAGAAATTACTTTATTCATACTTAATTTTAAGGATTTATTTTTCAATCTTATTCCCAAACCAAATTAAAATGTCAATTGATTTGTTTTTAATACTGTAGTGTAAATATTCAGCATCATAGTAACAAAGTGGTTAGCACTGCTGCCTCACAGCACCAGGGACCCGGGTTCGATTCCAGCCTCGGGCGACTGTCTTTGTGGAGTTTGCACATTCTCCCCATGTCTGCGTGGGTTTCCTCCGGGTGCTCCGATTTCCCCCACAGTCCAAAGATGTGTAGGTTAGGTTGATTGGCCATGCTAAATTGCCCGTAGTGTTCAGGGAGGTGTAGATTAGGTGGGTTGTAGGGGGATGTGTCTGGGTGGGATGCTCTGAGGTTCGGTGTGGACTTGTTGGGCTGAAGGGCCTGTTTCCACGCTGTAGGGATTCTATGAATTCTAAATTGTAATTTAGTTTTAATACAATAAAATTCCAAAACTCAAATGTGTTTCAAAAATGTTGACGTGACAAGATTGTATTTAGAACTATAATGTCATTTAAAACGGATGGATGATGATTGCAAAGTGACCTTAAATGTGCCTGTGCATAGCTAAATACAAAGCAGGTCCAGCAATGTTTGTAATGAGAAGGCATCCTAATAATTGGCTGTTTAGTTTCAGTTTTTAATTTCACATTATTTAAAATGTAGATTAAAAAGAGGAATATATTCTGTCTTGAGTCTAAAATTAGAATACTTAATGAATTTGTACATTAAAAATACATTAATCTGCAGTGAAGTAACTGTTATTGAGTTCAAGTTTGAGTTTCTCTGTTGATAGTGACAGTTAATACAAATGCATTGGTAGTGACTCTTGCACATGGGTAAAGACCCTCTGGCCTGCCCTAACTGTAGTGATATCCTGTCTAATATATTTATTTCAACTTATTTGTTTCAGTGACTGTTATAATCTCTTCCAACCTCTTCCACCAGCCAGAAGATATGAAAGCTCAAATACATGTACCAACAGGTTCAACAACAGCTTCTTCCCTGCTGTTATTAGACTTCTGAATTGACCTCTCAAATTTTAAATCGAATGCTGATCTTGCTTTTTGAGCGCCTTCTTTGCAGCCGTAACTTTGTATTCATCACTCTGTTCAATCCCCCAACGATCTGCCCGTACTGCACGCAAAACAAAACTTTTCACTGTTCTAGGTACATGTGAAAATGTCATATCAAATCAAATCATCATTTACATTTGCAATATCATGAAATAAATATAACAAGTAGATATTTAGATTAATGGGTACTTGGTGAATCGCACAATTGTGCTGTTGCTTTAGTGCCAGTAGACTGCAATTTACAAATCAACAGTATCCTCATACAGTGACAGATCTCCAAGTGCTTTGTTTGAATATTGCAAATCAGTGGGTGAAGAGGGAGAAGATTTTAAAAATAAATCATCGGTTGGGAATTAAAAGGCGCAATAGAAGAAAAATGTTTTTAGGACCTTTTTTAAGCTGTGAAGATGGAAGGAACTGAATTGAGAAAGTAGGGCTCTCATGGCTAAATGGGAGACTCTCAATGGCAATGTTAAGAAGTGAAAAATAGTAAGAGGCTTGGGTCTTAGAGTGATATAGGCGTCATGTAGAAATTTGCGGACTAAGCCACAATTTCAGTCAACTTCCTGGGGTTGGTGGAGTGCTGTCAGGGGTTAATGTTTAGAAGCTATCAAAGCTTGACAGTTGTCGCAATACAAGTAAGGACATAGTTTGCAGACCTAATTGAAGTTTGTAAAGGGGTGTGGAAAGGAAGCTGTTTAGGAAGCAATGAAATAATTTAAATTTGGTAGCAATAGTGGTGACTAGGAGTTTTTTAAATGAAGGCAGGAACCAATAAGAATTTTCCTATTTTGACAGCATTAAATGAGAGAAAATTTTAACTGTAGGACTTCATGTCTGACAAATGTTTTGACATTGCCAGTGGCCTTTGCGTAAATGGTATTGACAGAGCTAAATGTGATGTGCATGTAGATCTGGAAACTAACCTTATGCTTCCGGGTAATGCCACTGAGTTTTTTTTTCCCCTACAAGGATGTGTAGCGAGAGCAATATCAGAGGTGAATTCTACGGAGGGAAGGCAGCTTGCAGCAAACAAGTAGTTAGAAGAGGAGGTGAAAGACAAGTCACAGTCTCACAAAATGTAACTTATGACTTTGACAGTGTGGTGTTAGGTGGAAACTAGTTTGGAGACATTTGGCTAAAGAGAAGTGAGAATGCAATTCCAAGGTAATTGAGTTTCAGGATTCTGGAGAGTATGGAAAGGTTGGAGATCAAGCAAGTCGTTGAGAATAAAGACGAATAGCTCGTAACTTTAGTAGGGAGAGGTCATTCTTGATGAAAACAGGTCTGTTCTGGAGGATAGAGACTGTTTGTGATGAGAGCAAAAAAACAGGCTGAGTAATATTAAGCAATCAAGATGAAATTGGAGACGATTGGTGACAGGTTTCATAGAGGGTTTTAAGTACGAGTTAAGAAATAGGTAGGAGGAGTAGAAGCAATTGACACTGGAACAATTTTGCTTTTAGTTTTAATTCACTTGTGGGACATGTGTATAGGTGGCTGGGCCAGCATTTATTCTCCGTCCCTAGTTGCTCTTGAGAAGGTGGTGGTGAACTGCTGCAGTCTATGTGCTGCAGGTTGACCCATAATGCTGTTAGGTAGGGAATTCTAGGATTTTGACCTAGTAACAGTGAAGAAACAGCGTTATATTTCCAAGTCAGGATGGTGTGCGGCTTGGAGGGGAACTTACAGATGGAAGTGTTCATGTCCTTCTAGATGGAAGTGGTGGTAGGTTTGAAAGGTGCTGTCTAAGGATCTTTGGTGCACTGCTTTGCTGTAAAGTGGTCCATGAATCGCTGTCATTTTGAACCAGGTGAATTCGGAACAGAAGTTCACTCCTCTGTCCTTCAAGCCTGCTCTGTTATTCAATAAGATTGTTGTTGTTTGTTTTCTGAATTCCAAATTCTTATCTACCCTGATACCTTTGATTCTTGTTAGGAAGGGAATCAGTCTACCACTGCCTTAAAAATAGTCAAATACCCCAAACCAGAGGTGAGGATAGTGGTGTACATGGTGGATTGCGAATGCAGCAAATAATTTGTAATGGAAAGGCACTGTCCATGATCTTTATAGGTTGTCCAAGGGGAGAAACAATTAACTGAATTGGTGGTTTGAATTGGTCGGTGTTTACCTCCCTTGCTTTTAACCAAGAATTTCTTAAAGTAAATAAATGCAAGTCCATCAATTATAATATTAGGCCTGTGGTAGTGATCAGGCCGTCAAATACCAGTTAAGTTCATGTTTTATGAACTTTTGACTTGAGCCTGTGGAAACAGCTTTTAAGTTATTGTAGAGGTGGAGATGAAGGAACATCTAAGAATAACGTGAAGCAAATTGGTTGTTGAGAATCTCGATAAAGGTGTCGGTGGTATCCTAAGTGAAATGTGAAGCCCTTTTAGAATCTCTATGATAGATGTGATAACTGAAATCTAGCGCTGGCCTTTCACTTGTGAGAACAAGGTTCAAATCATTATAGAAATTGGAATAAAGGCACCATCTATCTACAGACTCTGAAGGTATATTTTGAAAAGTCAATTTCCATTGTACAGAATTGCTCCTAATTTGAGACTAATTTGCAGTCTCAAACCACAATGGTCAGTGTGGTAAATGGAATGTCGAACTGGAGCAGTTAAGAATGTTTAAGGAAGTTATGACTGACCTATGTTCGACCAAGGTAGAGAGATTTTTACGTCAGACTGTGCTACACCGAATCTAGGCATGCCTGATTTGAGAAGTTCCACTGTTCAATGCTTACATTCCTTGCTTTTAACCAAGAATTTCTTAAAGTAAAGAAATGCAAGTCCATGTATGATAATGTTAGACCTGTCGCAGCTGAAGCCTGTATACTATGTGAAATGCTTAGTTTCATTTCCAGTCGCTTTTTCTCCACCCGCCCCTTCTCCCAAATGACCCCAGAAGAGGAAACAACCTATTTTAAATATGTTCTCTAACAAACAAATGTATAGCTGTCAGTTCACCAATAACTTTGCTTCAACCTTTGTAAAACCTGGCAAAGATACCAGAGCTTTGACTGCCATTACTGATGTCTGTGAACTAAGATTAGAGGCACTTACAATTACTTTGGATGCTGATTCCAGATGTGTTTTATCCAGTGCCAGAATATCTGTTCAATGAATCATGCTGAGCATCTGCTTTGAAGAATAAGATCATGCCCAAGGGATCAAATTGAACACAGCTCCTAACACTCATCGATTCATGATGACTGTTGTATTCCAATTATCTGTATATAACATTGGCTGAGTGAGGGATCTGATGCAACTTGAATGATGTGTGTATTTGAAATTAATACTTATTTTAGGAACAACTCGTTAAAAATGCTTTCTATATTTGTATGAGAAACCTATTGGATTCCAAACCACATTTTGACTTTCAAATGGAATAATTTCTTTCTTTCTTCCAGATTTGCAGTCCTGCTTGATCTGTGTTGCAAGGAGAGTCCCTATAAAGGAAAGACCACAATTTGCTAACACTGAAAGCTTCACAACAAGACATGATTTAACAGGTAAAGGAATGCAACTGCATTTTTAATTTGAAAGTTTGCCTTCCTCGAAGATTTGACGAACTAATCTCTTTTTCTTCCCCCACGGGCCCCCCCTCTCTGAAAAACCCTAGGCAAACTAATATCTCTAGATATAAATGCATTACGTGCATCAATGAAACCAGGTTGGGAAGACTTGGTGCGAAGGTGTATTCAAAGATTTCACCTGCAAAATGACAAAGAGATTGCATTTGCTAAGAGGCATCACCATGAAGGTAAGGCGCCTTGTAAAAAGAAGGCTGTACAAAGTTAAGTAAGAGTGCAATACAAATAAAAGTAGAATTCGATGTCAAAATTTGAAGTGAAATGAGAAAATGCTAGAAATGCATGGCAGATATATCAAGGTGTTGGGCTGGATGAACGCAGCAGGTCAAGCAGCATCATAGGAGCAGGAAAACTTGACGTTTCGGGCCTAGACCCTAGACC
>JAHRHZ010000051.1:31687734-31790930 GCA_024137785.1 Ginglymostoma cirratum | reverse complement strand
GGTCTAGGGTCTAGGCCCGAAACGTCAAGTTTTCCTGCTCCTATGATGCTGCTTGGCCTGCTGTGTTCATCCAGCTCCACACCTTGTTATCTCGGATTCTCCAGCATCTGCAGTACCTTTTATCTCAGATATATCAGTGTTTGAAATGCAAAAAAAGTAGATTAACAATGAAACCTTTGCCAGACCATTCTATAAGACATCTGCAATGGAAACGTTAATCTCAATTTTCTTTTTCATTTGTTAGTGAGTTTGTCATGAAAGTTCAGCATTTTGGGGTTTTTTTTCTCCTCACAGGTAAAGCACTGTGTATAATGTGTACAATGGAAAATGCGTGATTAATTTGTCAGTTTTTCTTACCAAAACCCTTCATCTGAAAACTTTACTATTCCGCTGTATAAGCCTTGGCAGCAGGGGATGTTGCAATGCACTTGCCCCACTCCATACTCTATCCACTGCTGCTGCCACCACCACAACCTATTTCTTAGCACAAACATACTGTTGCCATTCTACTTTTTATTCCGTCAATCATTACTCATCTGGGAACACTTCTGCCTCTGAACTGGAAGACTGTAGAAATGTGGCCCAATACAGGATTTCAGTGCAAGGTTAAGGCCAAGAATCGAATACAATACTGTGGGAGCTCTGTACTGTTGAAGGTATCATCTTCAAATAGGGTGATAAACCAAGATACATCTGCTTCCGCATGCTGCACTGGCACTATTTCACAGAAGAGTCTGGTATTTAACTCTAGTGCTCTAGCCAATATTTATATTTCAATCAATAACACTAAACATAGATTGTCTAGTCATATACTCATACAGCAGTGTATCAGACCCTTCGGTCCAACCAGTCCATGCCAACCATAATCCCAAACTAAATTAGTAGCACCTGCCTGCTCTTGGCCTGTATCCCTCCAAACCGCTTCTATTCATGTACTTATCAAATATGACCTGCTGTGTTTCCTACATTACAACGTTGACTATGTTTCGTTAGTACTTCATTGGCTGTAAAGTACTTTGAGATGTCAGATGATTGTGAAAATCTCCATTTAAATGCAAGATTTCCTCTTCTTAAAGATTACTTTAATTGACACACATTAGGACGTGAACCTGTAGTGTTCTATGCTTGTAAAAGTAATTATGTAAACTCAGTGAAAGGTCTTGTGGCACCATGGTAATGTCTCTGCCTCTAGGCCAGTAAGTCTGGATCAGGTGCCATAGCGTGTCTGAACAGGTTATTAAAATAACTATAAACTCAATGAGGAGGTCCGAATTCTAATCCCACCTGCTCCAGACGTGTCACAGCGTGTCTGAGCAAATTGCTTAAAAATATCTGCAACCTTAATTAAGCTAATAAGCATGTTTTCTTTAAATATAATTGCTGAGAAAAGTTTACAGAATTGCGACTGCTACTGTGTATACAAAAGTGTTGTGTTTTTTAATCGGAAGGTCACTCTTAGCCTAACCTTTCAAATTGGGTGCTGCAGAGATAATCGAGACAGAAGTTGTGAATATTATGAAGGTAATAGGCTAGAAAGGCACTGCATTTGTTTCCTGATTTTTAGGGAATTACTGCTAAAAGTCAGGACACTGGTGGGAAGCATTAATTTGCTTAGAAATTCCCTGAATGTGAGAAGAGAAATTCCTGTTTCCTTCTAGTGGCAGCTGCTGGATAGCGTGCTTGTGACTTTGAGCTTAATCTATTAACATTCAATGGTCACTGAGCTACTAACGTGCTACAGTCATCAATAGAGTGGTATCTCAGTGTAAGTCAGTACTTTGATTGGAAGAGTGTGGTTTTTTTAAAAGCAATACACCTGATATTTTAAACTTTTAGGACAAATTATATGCGACTCACTTTTCTTCCCCTCAAATTCTCTGAATTATAGTGTTAAGGCAAGGACAGGCTCTGAGTCCTGTGTATCGGTTTTCGTTGTCTGACGGCACTATGGTTGCAGCACAAACAAGGAGCAGGCTTATGCGCACTCCAAATACCAATGAGCCTCAATTTATCATGTCACTGCATGTTGTTCAAAGGTAAGCAAAAAAAATTCCTTTGTATGTATCACAGATCAATTTCAATATCATTCAAATCAAGTTAGCAATTTGAAATTTGTTTAGGCATCGAAATTAAAATGTGGAAGTAACACCAAAAGGATCCAGTATGATGCTTTGGACTTTATTGTGAACTATGTTGTGCCTGCGCCACATTATTTGAGTTTATTTTCACCAACACAGCCACATTAGCATTGTCTAAGATCCAGATTGCGCCTTGTACTACTCAGTGTCCAGTTTAGCTGAACGATGAGGCAAGATGGCTTCAGATTCAAAGATGGATGTGGCCTCACTCGAGATTAGAAAGAAGGGCTGGAGATTTCCTGGTCCTTTGGAGATGGGCTGGAGGTGGAAGAGCTGGCAAAATGAAGGGGGAGGTGTTGAAAGACGTGCCCATTACTTTCCCAGCACCATCCCACATTGAGAGGTATGATGAAGATGTCAGCTCACCCAGTTGCCCATCTGGCAATTTACAAGTCGCTTTCTGTCCCTATTTTCCCCATGTCACTAAGGGAGTTGCTGGAATAGCTATGCTGTTCCTTTTGCTGCTGCAAATCCCTGCTGGAAAATAGATGTTTCCTGTGAGGAAAAAGCTGATTAGCTGAAAAGCGAGGGCTTTCCAGGACTTCTACTGGACCCTGACTTTTACAGGAAGGCCTGCCAAATTTTCCTCCAGTTGGGCAGTTCGGGAAGCAAGAGTATACATTTTCTCTGAAATGAGGTCTTCAGAAGTGGAAACCCCACCCAGAAAGCGTGGATGTCACGTGCGCACACATATGTACACACATGTATACACGTAAACACGATGGTCAGATCCTGTGGCCAGGAGGATACCCACAGTCCCAGGGACCAAGGTAAATGTGGTGTTGGGGAGGGGAGGCATTACTTGATTGTGAATGATGGAAGGGCTGTAGTGAGGCTGTGTTTTTCCGTTCTCTTGGATCCACTCCTTTTCATCTCATTTGGAGCTGCAATAACTGTGCAGGCAGGAATAGGCCCTTAAGTGGTCATGAATCACCACTTGAGGCAATGACTGTGGGACTGGTAGATCAAGGTATAGAGCCTTCCCACCCAGAAATGTATTCAGTAAGCAGCAGGGAAGGTGAATGGGAGTCTCACACATGGGAGTTGCTCTCCACCTTTAGGCCTGTACGGCCAGAAGATTCTGCCTTAATTCTAGACCGTTAAGGCATTACATTCTGACTTTATGATGTGTTTAGTTTTCTGCATAGACCTTTAACTTTGTTACCATTGAGATCAGTTTTGATCAAGACGTTGCGATGACTGCCATCTTTATTCCTTTGCAGAGTGCACCTGTGATGCATTCTAAACATTGATTTAAATGATGAAAATGTGAACTATCCTAGTACTTTGGTCGTACTCAATGAAATATTTCAAAATACAAATGTCTCTCCGTAAAAGAACTCTCATTTTAGTTGTATGCATTCCTTACTTTCATTTTGGTTGTATGACTTGTATATTTTGTTGAAAACTGCAGAGAACAAAATGTTTGTGGGATGAATCAGGAAGCAACTGGACAAGGAATGGTGAAGCCGACAAATCCGAGTTCCGGTAGTCCAGCCATGGCAGGGGTTTCTGCTGCAGCAACCGGCCAGGAGATGACAATGAGCAACAGTGCAAGCTTCTCCATGAATGGTCTGAAGGAACAAACAGGCATGGGACAGATGCCAGGAAACAGGTTTGTTACAGGTGGAATGAACCACGTATTGGGCATGCAAGCAGCCACTCCTCAGGGTAGTAACTATGCACTCAAAATGAACAGCCCATCAAGAAGCAGCCCTGGTGTAACTGCAGGGCAGCAGACTTCCATGCTTTCACCGAGGCATCGTGGAAGTCCTGGAATGGTTGGAAGCCCTCGCATCTCAGCTAACCAGTTTTCTCCCATAGGAAACATGCATTCTCCAGTGGGAGTTTGCAGCAGCACAGGGAATAGCCATAGCTACTCCAGCAACTCCCTTAATGCACTTCAAGCTCTCAGTGAAGGCCATGGGGTATCACCTGAACTAAAAGTGGTGACTTCACAAAATTCTCCTGGAGGTATCAGTTCTTCGTTGGTTAAAAAGGGGAGCATGGATTCCAAAGATTCTTTTGGATTGTTGAGTGATCAAGTCCAAGCAGATAATGCAACTGGACAGTCGGACAGTGGACTTTCTGGGGAGCAGAAAGATAGCAATGAAAGTAATTTAAATCCGTTTGGTGGTGGAGAAAGGACTGATGGGCAAAGCAGGGGGCATGATGGCAAAGGCCACACTAAACTCTTACAATTGCTGATCACTAAATCTGATCAAATGGAATCTTCCCCTTTGCCAAGTACCACTGGGGATTCTGTTAAGGACTCTACAGGAAATTCGTCAGGACTACTGTCTACTTCAGCAGTGACGTCATCCACAACCAACACCTCTTCATCACACGGGCCCTCACTGAAAGAAAAACATAAAATTTTGCACAGACTTCTGCAGGACAGCACCTCTCCTGTAGACTTAGCAAAGCTGACAGCAGAGGCCACAGGTAAAGAACCCAACCAGGACATGAGCAGTTCAATTCCTGGTGCAGAAGTAACTGTTAAACAGGAGCAAATGAGCCCCAAGAAGAAAGAAAATGCACTACTTCGTTATTTACTGGATAAAGATGATACAAGTATGCATAATATTAAGCCTAAAATAGAACGGCTGGATAGCAAGTTAGATTCCTGCATGAGCACTAAAACAGTCATGAAGTCTGAGAAGGATATTAAGTTTGAGCCATCTGAACAGGTGAGTGTGATCATTTATATGTTTCAATATTGAAATATTGTAGTGAGAAATTTTTTTGGATTTGGGATTAGTGGATAATACTTATGTTAAAGTGAGAAATCTTCTGAACTATTTCTTATGTGCTTTGTACAAACCGACCAAGTCATTTAATTTCAATCAAGACGTCAGACTGAGGGGGTGATATTTTATATCCCCTTATATGGTTGGCCACGGGGCTATTCTTCAGATTTAAAGTGGGTTTTGCTGCAGAGAAGTAACGAGGCTCCTGAGCTGCTGGAGAACTAAAGCTTCTCTTGTTAACGCCCCTCCCCCACTAGCTGTTCACTACCCGACAACCAATCATAAGGTTGTTGGCAAGCAGAAGGCCTTTTTCACCAATCAACTTCTTATTATGGCTGAATGTCAATTTGTACACACCCTTGGCTCTGACTTTCTCTTACCACTGTTTGAAACAGCATCTAGGCAAATAGTGCTTAAAATGAGTGTCAAACTACTTGCTTTTTAAAAAAAACTCCAGTAATTATAGTGATTCTAACAAGGTCAGCCAGGTGGACCTCAAAGAAAAGGAGTTCCCTGATTAGGGCTGTTAATTTGGTCCAGTCAGGGAGCATTGGCTGACAGATTAAAAAGAGGAGTGTCAGGCATCCTTTTCACTCTGAGAGCTGGCTCTGAGGGAGCTGGATCAGTATCAAGGACTCTCTGCATGTAAACCAAGGGTGACTTTGTGATGGGGTACTGGCCTCTGTGGAGTTATTTTAGTGACAATGAGAGAAAAGCATGCTCCGGAAGAAACCTACCTGTTGTTGTCTTTGAGTTGTGGTAAGCATTTCTGGCATCGGGCTGTTATTTGGGAAGTTTGACTCGCTTGATCCTGCCATTGAAGACTGGGCCCAGTGCGTGGAAAGAATGTTGTTTTTCCAAGGCAAATGACATTGGGGCAGATAAAAAGCAACAAGCAATTCTCCTGACAGCTTGTGGACCTGCAGATTTTTTTGGTTATTAGGAGCATAACTTGCCCTGAGGTACTGGATACTGAAACTTTTCAAGAGTTGATGGATTTAGTTAAGCAAAATTACAAACTAAGCTGTCTGTAATTCTGAGATGCTTTGATTTTACTTGGCAATTTGAGAACTGGGGAATCTCTACTGGGATTTTTAACAATGTTAGGATGACTGGCAGAGGCATGTGACTTAATGAGATGCTGAGGGATCATTTGGGATGTGGGATTAATGATGTAACCATGTAAAAGCACCTACTAACTGAAGCCTAACTGGACTTCAAACAGGTAGTACAGCTGGCTTTAGCATTGGAAAATGCGGCAATTGGAGCATGAGTTACAGGGTATTCCAATTGAAGTGGACACCATCACCAGTCCGACTGAGCTTGGGGAGCACCACTTGAGTGAAGACAATTGCATAGCCTCACTCTGGACATATCCTGAACAGAGGGACTCTAGATTAGTCCACAGCAAAACCCCAAACAAAGCCAAGCCTCAGCCAAACAGTTAAAATTTTCTTCAGGTTCTGGGCCAACAAGCCATTGTAGTTGCTGCTGGTATATGGACGCGAGACAGCAAAAGAGTCCCAGCAGACTTAAAATGAGTAAGAGAACTCGGGCCAGTATCCAGGAGAGTGCACATCCTGGAAAGTCCAACTACATCTGGTTTGGAACAGTTAAACTGCTTAGCAACATCCAAATCAGAACCAAACAGAGCAAATATCTGGATAAACGGTCGCCTGGTTCTAGTGGAGGTTGATACTGGCGTGGCCGTGTCAGTGATCGCACAACCAGTCTTTAACAAGATTCTGTCTGGAATCCAACCCTTAAGTTTACATAAGACCTCTGTTAGATTGAGAACCTGTACCGAGGAACCCCTACAGATTAAGAGTACAGCTTCAGTGATGGCCTCTTGTGAGAAGCAGCTGGTTCAGTTACCACTGATTGTAGTGAAAGGCTTGGGCCCAAGCCTGATGGGGCAACATTGGTTGAGAAAGATTCATGTGGATTGGCTCACACTATAGTAATCTTGTTTTTGCGTTCAAAGTGAATAACCTCACATTTATCCAAATTATACTGCATCTGCCATTGATTTGCCCACTTACTCAACCTGTCCAGATCATGCTGAAGAATCTCTGCATCCTCATCACAGTTCACCCTCCCACCCAACTTAATATCTTCTGCAAACTTGGAAACGGTTGAGTAGCCAAACCATAGCTTTCAGGGAAGTGAAGAAACAGCTAACATCCTCTAAGGTGTTGGCACATTTTAAACCCGAGCAAGGTCCAGTATTGACAAATTATGCCTACCTACATGGCATCCGGGTAGTATTAGCTCATAGGTGGTTCAATGGAAAGGGACACTCAATAGCATTTGCATCCAGGACTTTGGCTAATGGCATTCGACATAAGGACAGCTCCATGCCATCCATCATCCAATGGTTTGGCAGAAAGGGCAGTCCAAACTTTGAAGGCAGGCGTGAAGAAACAGCCTACTGCTTCACGAGATACCAAACTGTCTCGGTTCCTGTTTGATTATAGAACCACCCCTCATGCAACTACAGGGGTAGCTCCAGCAGAGTTGTTAATGGGGAGAAGAATCTACACCAGATTAAATCTGATCTTCCCAGACCTGGGGGTGAGTGTGAAACGGCATCAGGAATGTCAATGTCACAGACAAGTCTCCACCAAGTGAGGGAGACAGTTTGCTTCAAAGCCAAGTTTTGGTGTAGGAACCACGGGAATGGCCCTACATGGGTAAGAGACATGGTCAATGCAACATTAGGTCCACTGACTTATAAAGTTTGGGTAGGTACGATGGTCCTGAACAAGCACATGGACCATGTAAAAGCTGCAAACTCACAAACGGTGAGTGAGCAAAGCATGCCCAGCTCCTCGATAGCCTTTCTGACTTTCCAGACCCCATGGGCTGTCCCTGTGTGTCAAGCAGTGAAGATACCTCTGAATTTGAGATGGTCATGGTGGATGTTGCCACCTGAAGAGGACAATGAATTTTATCTAAGACACTCTGAGCATGCATTACGAACAGGGTTGGAGGAAGCTGACCAGGTGCTGAAATGTCCTAGGAGGAGCTACGAGAAAAAGAACTGGCCTGTGGTCCTGGACTTGGAAGAGGAAGGATGCAGTGATTATAACGAGGTCAGCCAGGTGGACCTCTTAGAATATGGGTTCTCTGATTGGGCAGTTACCCTGGCCCAATCGGGGAGCCCTGGCTGATAGATATAAACAGGAGTGTTCAGGGGTTGTGTTAACTCTGAGAGCTGGCGTTGAGAGTGCTGGATCAGTGTCAAGGACTCTCCACATACAAATAAAGGGTGACTTGATGATGGGATACCAGCCTCTGTGGTGTGACTTCAGTAATCCCTTAACAATCCTTGTGTTTTGTTCAAATTTTTTTTTTCCCCCTTTTCAGTCCACAATTCAAATACGGAAAAATAAAAAATACAGCCTTTGCAGCTGTGATCCTACAGTGTTGCTTCAAGCATGCCAGCTGGACGAGAGGGTGAATTTCTGCCACTGAGCACCTTGATCCTGGAGAAGGTCCACTAGTGTCCGACAAACTTTCCTGAAGAAGGTAGCAAGGGTCTCTTGCTAGCTCTCCAGCCAGCAAGTAAGCTCCTCCCTCCCCAAAAGAGATCGGTCACATGGTTTTGGTCGTGGAGGATATAATTAGATTTTTTTTTAACTGGGCAGGTTTCCCAGCTTGAAAATTTGATCTGTGTTCTGGGTGAAAATAAAATCCTAATCTTGGGAAATAGTTTGCCAATACTGCTAATATTTCAGCAATATTTGCGATTTGGAGAATTATCTGGAGTTCCATATGGTTTTAAATGCATGATCTTCATTACTTATTGAAAAAGGACGAAAAACGTCACTACTCATTATTTTCATTTGTGTAGAAAAGCTGCCTTTCAACATATATAAAGTGTAAGTTTTGAAATGATCAGCCCTTCTAATGCTGACAGCTTCCCAAGTGCACAGTAAAACACTTTGTGTACAAGACAATTTTTATAGATTTTTAAAGCATTAATTCTCAAACATGCTGTTTACAGTAGTTCCTTATGCAGGTTAAATAATTAATGGCTTAAATTAATGGGAGAACCATGCCAATTGATTGAATATTCAAATTTCAAAACTGTTCTGCATTACAATGTCCCATGAGTTCGTTGTGTTTAGCACTGGTGCAGGCATTAGCTTCCACATGTTTCTGTCTCCTTCACTTAAAGGTATTCTGATTAGTATGTTTCCACACTATAATCATCTTCTTATTTAATTCCACACTCCATTCTTCCCACTAGCCCACATCGCCCTTAAAAACAAGGCTCATTGTCTGCTCACTCTCCGTTTGAGCATAAACAGGAATATTAGACCACAGTGAGATGAATATTATTGAATTACAACTGAAGCCCTTTGTAGCTTTACAAAATATTCATGCAGTGCCAACTGGATAGAGCTTAGGAGAGGGATAACTTGACGTTTTTCCTTTCTGCTTTGTATTTGCAAACTTACGGATAATGAGGTCAATAGAACGGTTCTGGTTGCTGTGACATGTAGAAGACATCAGTGCAGAGATCCTCAGAATGCTGACCCTAAACATCAGTTTTCTGAGGCAAGATCAGAGAAACTTGAATTTTACAGAGATAAAAACTTGGTTATGTAAAGCTTAGAAAAGGCATCCCTAACTCCTTTTCCCTTAAAAAGGAAAATCTTTTAACCTTTGACAGAGCTGAGTTATTTACTGTCCTCGGTTGCCTCTCCACTCTCACCTGCCTTAAGCGCTAGTCCCTCCTATTACTACTCGTTTTTCAGACCTTATAGACTGTTTCCAGGTTATGATAGCAAGTGTTTTCTTGGCAGCCCAACTCCTGTCTGACCCATCAACTATCCTCCCAGTATTCTCCCTTATTGCCATAACTATACAGCATTGCCAACCACAAGATCACGCTCCTACGTTGCCACACCCTAAATTCCTCCTATTCTGGAAATATAGCCCTGAGTATCAATGCTGCTAATGTGTCTAATCAAATGGCTCTAAGCTTGGGAAACCCCTCCATCGACCTGTTTAATATTCTTCTTAAAACACCTCTCTTTCACTAAGTCTTTTGGCTATCTGTCCTATTAGCTGGGTGCTTGTTCTTGTCCAGTTAACCTCTGTGAAGGCACTTAGGATGTTTTTCCAAGTTAAAGATACTGTAGCATGTTAGATGTCGTTGTTGCTGTTGTACTGTTTTATATCTCATTAGTTTATTAGTTTTTTTTCAATCACCTTGTGGTATTACCTAGAAGTCAAAATGCTGAAGTCCACTAATACTCCCCACCTCCTTACTGATTCCCTCCATGTTAACTCTACTATTCCATTCTTTCAGTCTTTTATCTACAGTAGTTCTGCAAAATGCAATGTGAAATTTCCTGGCTGACCTGGAAAAAAGCACCTCTTCCTGCTTTTCAAACCCAACTTTGCTTTGCAGAAAAATGCACTGATTTCAAGTATTTTCTCTGAAACCAGGTGTTGTGATGTTTTCACTCTGTGGTTTTTGTTATCATAAAGCTATTTATAATGTCACATTGCACAATGTATACATTAGTTACAAAAAAGATTTGGATCTAGTTTGGTTTTTTTCACATCACATTTATGCCACATAATAGTCCGGGTAATAGATTTCCACATGACAACTCAAAGATCTAGTACAACCCATATAATGAGTAGTCTCTACTGCTGATGACAACGGTGGCCTGCTTAAAGGGAGCTGAAAGCAACCATTAGTTTCATAATACGCTTTGAAATTTAATTTCAAGAATGCCAAAGCATGCTCACTCTCTGGCACTGTTTCAATCTGGTTAGAAATGTTAAAAAGAATGCTGCTATTATGTACAGCCAAGCTCTTGTGGAGGTCTGGAGGAGTGAGGGTGGTCAGTCGGACATTCTACAGCTCTAACGTTTTAGCACTGTTACCTGTTATTGTGTCAAACCATTGAAATAGGTTAATAATGCCACTGTGCTCTTGCTGAATGCTATTTTTCTTGTCATTTTTGCACGAAAGCTACCCTGTTATTACATTTCTACAAACTTCACATTAATTTGTCTTCTATATGGAAATTGTAATTTTTTTTATAGCAGTTAACATTTTTTATGATTCCTAGGTTCCTTTGTTATAACTGTTGGTTGTCATCTATCTTGAAGTTTGTTCACTGATGTAGCTTGTGGGGGTAGATTTCGCAGTTTCTTTTGGTAACCCCTCCATCTTTTGTCTGTTTGACATTTAAGTTGAGGTTGAAGTCTGCCTGTATATACAAATTGTAATGTCCCTAGTACTACCCCTCGTCAAGTTAGCCTGCTTGACAAAAACGTGGCTTATCTGGTCAGTGTGCAGGCTTTACCCAATCAAGTTAGGAAGACACCCAGTACCAAGTCTTGCCATTGTCATTTCCTTTGATGGAAAATTAAGGAAAAGAATTTCTTTTACCTCTTGTTGCTTGTGTTAAATGTTAAAATGTTTTAAGTCACTGCAGGGAGACTACTCTAATGCATGGTGAAGGCAGGGTAAATACATAGCTCATTGAAATGAAAATATCGGATGTGATTATACCGCAAAAGGAAAATGTCTAATTTGTGGCACTGGTGAATCTATTTTAGGATTGTCAGTCTCAAACACAAACATGTTTGTTCGTCACTGTAATCTGAGCCATGTCAGAACAGTACGTTGATTTAGAAATATTGAATAATGGGTAAACAAGTAAGTTTGTCATTTCTGGAAGCATTCACCATTCTAACCTGACCGTTACACCTTTCTCTGTTGCATTCAATGAACAAAACAGTCTTTCCTAATTCATTATTTGTCATGAAGGGACTGAAGCTCTGTCTGTACCTACTAAATAACTTTCAACAAAGCAGATTGATGTCTTAAATGTTAAGCCACACTAAAACTGTAAGATTTAGAGAAATTTATTCTATAAAGTTAAATGTGACATGAAATAGACTAATTGATATGCAAGTGGTTTATTAACATTGCTAATAACGTTATTACTTGAAAATTTTGAAATATATTTGATTAAAGTGATCTAATAGGAAATATTTATTCTTAAAAGTTTGCTGACACTTGAAGGAACATTTTCAGGGTTTTGTCCTTTTAAGATTCTTCATGTTCTTAAGCATGAGTGTGTGTCCAGGAAAGATTTCTGAAATAGCAGAGAACAATGATAAAATGTTCATTTAAGTTGCTCTGTGCTTTCTTTTCCCTAAAGTAGTACATTAAATGTGAAAGACCATTAAAACTTGAGCTGTTTTGAGCTAATTCTAGGCTGCTAAATAGCAGAATACAAAGTATACAGTATTAATCCTTGGGGCTACCATTGACCAGAAACTTGACTGGACTTTCCAAATAAATACGGCTGTAAGGGAAGGTCAGAGGCTACAAATACTGGGTTAACTTGCCTCTTGTCTCCCTAATGCCTGTCCACCATTTGCAAGGCACAAGTCAAAAATATGATGCAATACTCTGCACTTGCCTGGATGTGTGCAGTTCCAGCAATGCTCAAGAAACCCAACATCATCCGAGAATAGAAGGCAGCTCAATACTACCCTCTCCAGGACAACTAGGATGGTCAATAAATGTTGGCCCAGCAAGTGGCACACACATCACATGACTGGACTTAAGAAAAAAAATCTGTATATTTTGGTGTATGCGGATATATAACTGTAAAGTTTGAGATCAATGTTGGAAATTTCCTGTGTGATGGCAATGCATTTGGTTTAAATATCAGAGGCAAGGAGACAAAATTGAATTCAAGAGGAGGACATGAATATTGTCAGACACTCTAAACTCATTCCAGCTAGTTTGCACAGGGCTGCAAGTTCTCAAAAGATTTGTTTTCTTTCAATGACCCCTCAAGAAGGAAGGACCTTAGTGCACAGCTTTCATAGCAGCTGTTGTATGGCAGCCTATTATACAGCATCTTCCTCAAAAGTTACCTAAAAGTCCAAATAAATGATAATTAATTGCTTTCATCCCTCAACCTGGTAACCCTGTCAAAGAATTCCCACCAGGTTATTAAAACATAGCGTGTGTCTGTCCCTGACTTCTCTGTAGGTTAATTTGAGCGTGTGAACAATGGCTTCATTTGGCCAGCTCTATTCTGTAAGTAAACTAGGGTAGATGCTATCTGGAACAGTAGTTTGATTTGTTTTAAAACTCTTTGTTCTTCCAAGATCATGTATTCATTTAAATCTTGGTAACTTCTTGTAAACAACGTACTGTACAATATTACTAGGAATGGACTCATATGTGTAAAGGGGCAATGGTCGACAATTGAAACCATTGAAAAAAATCAAAGAACTGCACGTGTTTAAAATCTGCAACAAAAATAGAAATTGCTGGAGAAACTCAGCAGGTCTGGCAGCATCTGTGAAGAGAGAAACAGTTACCATTTCCAGTCCAGTAGCCCTTCTTCAGAACCAATACCATCTAGGAAAGAGTGATATTTATGTTGTTGACAGGGTGTGGAGTTTGGGAAGGAGTGAGTGGGATACGAGATGAAGACTAGGCAGGAGTTTTTTTTCCATGGACCATATAGTGGTTTATAAAATCATGAGGGGCTGAAGGTGAATAGCAAAGGTCTTTTTCCTAGGGTAGGCGTGTCCCAAACTAGGTCGCATATTTTTAAGGTGAGAAGGGAAAGATTTAAAAGGGACATGAGGGGCAATTTTTCACACAAAGTGCATATGTAGAATGAACTGCCAGAGAAAGTGGTAGATAGAGTTACACCATTTAAAAGATGTTTGGACAGATACATAAATACGGACGGTTTAGTTTAGTGGAACTAGTTTAGTTTGGGACACCTGATTAGTATGGATGAGTTGGACCGAAAGGTCATTTTCCATGCTGTATGACTCCATGACTCTGTAAAAGCTAGCTAGTTTACAATGGGGACCATGAGTAGGTGATAATGGATTGTCTGTGCTGAAAGCAACCCATGTGATGATATGTAGGTCTTGAGGTGTGGGGTTGG
Organism: Ginglymostoma cirratum; assembly: GCA_024137785.1. NCBI lineage: Eukaryota > Metazoa > Chordata > Chondrichthyes > Orectolobiformes > Ginglymostomatidae > Ginglymostoma > Ginglymostoma cirratum. Next base: position 31,777,079 of record JAHRHZ010000051.1, on the reverse strand, counting down.
GTAAAAGATATGGAAGGAGGTGTTCAAGTTCTGAAATGATGGAACTTGACGTTTAATCCTTTGTTGTCCTGGGAATCCTCCTGAATCTTCACCGAAGAATCCTTTAACAGCCCTTTGTCACCCGCTGAAAGTTACTTTTCTTACCCTGGTAATCCGTTGCCTTCTTTCTTGGTGACTGCTTGACTGCTCTGATATTAACATTGACTGCTTCTAGTTCAGCTCAATACCAAACCCACACCTCAAGTAGATTGAATCAGTATTGGTATTTCTGCTTGAGTCTGGTTCTTGCACCTCGGCTTGATTTTGCCATATGCCATTTGCCTGCCATACTTGGCTTTTGCGTGAAAGAGTTTGAAGATATTCTATTTTTCATTTGATTAGTTGCAATCACCAACAATAAGGTTTCTCAGATGAATGACTTCTCTGTGCCTCTGCCATTTTTGAAAATTCAGCGTTAGTCTCCTGGCTGATTATTCTCACCCAGCACCTACTGCAGTATGTGCCATTTAACTCACTTATTGTTTATGGGAGTTTACTGTCCACAAATCAGCTGCTCCATCAATATTAACAGTTACACTTTTCAAAAGTGGTTAGTTTATGGTGAAGAACTTTGAGATGTCCTAAAGATGTGGTGTAAAACAGCAAGTCTGGCCCTTCATTAACATAATCGTATATAATCCTTTTATGCAAAAATGAAGAATCTAATGGTAGATGGCAGTGTTCCACTGCCTGTCCATGTTTTGCTGTATTCTATGTGATGGTTGTGCAGTGATAATGTTTATTGTGATTTTCACTATTTAGTGTGCCACCTCCACAGTGCTGAGTTTGAGTTTTTTTTAATGTGTAACTGTTGTCAAGAAGATTAAATCTCTGGCAATGAGCTTGAGATGGCTTTGCATTATTGGGACTTCTTTTGCAGTAGGTGCTGGGTGAGAATGATCAGCCAGGAGACTAACGCTGAATTTTCAAAAATGGCAGAGGCACAGAGAAGTCATTCATCTGAGAAACCTTATTGTTGGCGATTGCAACTAATCAAATGAAAAATAGAATATCTTCAAATTCTTTCATGTAAAAGCCAAATATGGCAGGCAAATGGCATATGGCAAAATCAAGCCGAGGTGCAAGAACCAGACTCAAGTAGAAATACTAATACTGACTTTTTTTAAAAAGAATTAACATCATTGTATGAACCTCTTGGTTTAATTGCTGCCTTGCCCTGTCGACTACCCAGTGTCCTACCTGCAATACACGTTGGAAATATTGAAATATAATTCATGCAACCAGTTGAAGTTTTCTGTGCAAGTTGTTGCAGCATTATTGAGATGACAGCTGCTTTTCCTTTCTTATAAGTCTAGCACGTCCACATTGCAAAATTCAGTATGCAATATCTGATCAGGCATCCAGCATCTTGAAACAGAGGGGAAAAAAATACTGTGAATCCAAGCAAAATAATCATGGTCAAAATTCACCAAGCTGTATACACGATGAATGGATTTGGTTACCCCATAGTGAATTCAAATGAGCTAATTCACTTAATTTATTACGATATCCTAATGAGAAATGAACATTTGATGTGTGAATCTCAAGATTAGATAATTCTCTACAATCCACTAACCATATTTATTTTGAGCTGAATTCCAAGAGAGTGCAAATTGAAGTATGATGATTACTAAGTTCTCAAACTGTGTCATTCCTGAAATATAGGCAACCTTAATGGTATATAGCAAGATGGGTTTTACATAATCATTGTACTCCATGTGCTTCTGAACTGTTTTCATAGAAATCTGATATAATCCCACCTCCAAGTACCTTCACTAAGAGAGCTTTTCATTCTTGGTTTGGGATGGTGTGTACCTTTTTTTTTGAGGGGGTCTCGTGGCACATTGGTGGTGACCCTACTTCCGGGCTAGGATTCAGATTCCACCTCCTTCAGAGGTGTGTCATAACATATCTGAACAGGTTGATTAAAAATATACCAATCTTGCTTGAGTTGAGGTTTGCTGATTTGGTGGGTAAATACGCTTGAGCCCTATTAATTTCAGGATTCTTCTTTAATCAGTGCTGCATGGGTTGATCTCAGCTAAGAAGCTGCAGTTTGCTTGATTTTCTTGCGGGTTGGGAAAAAGGGGAAGAAATGAATAACCCAGGTTCTTGTTCCAATCTGATCACCATGACTGCAGTGCATATGCATGGACATTGACTGGCTGGTAATAGGGGTCATATGTGCATTGTCTAATAATTACCAGATTGTCGCATATATGGCAGGTTTCCTGGTGCCCAAGAAACTCAGGAAAATGTTAATAAGTTCAGTCGAGACATTGGAGGGAGCAATGAGAAAAGATAGGGTCAAAAATCACACGACACCAGGTTATAGTCCAACAGGTTTATTTGAAATCACAAGCTATTGGAATCTCACTCCTTCTTCTTTGACACCTGAAGAAGGAGTGAGACTCCGAAAGCTTGCGTCTTCAAGTAAACCTGTTGGACTATAACCTGGTGTTGTGTGATTTCTGACCTTGTCCATCCCAGTCCAACACCAGCACCTCCACATCAGAAAAAGTTAGGCCATCATACTTGGTTAGTTTCTGCGCACATCCACTGATTGGGCTTGAACTCAAAATTGATGGGTGGTAATTGGCCTTGTTGTTGACAGCAGATCAGCAGTGACTTGGATAACTTAGAAGAAATTCTTGATGACCTGCAGAACAGTCAGTTGCAACAGCTTTTCCCAGACTCGAAGACGGCACCTGCCAGTGGGCCAGTTGACAAGCAGACCATCTTCCAAGACCTTCTGCAAATTGGCAATGAAAGTGTCTCTGCACAACCTCTTGGAACGCAGAACCCATTACCTGGGATGCTGCAAAACAGTGAGTACATGTTTTTCACCTGTACGACGTAAATGTTACGTTTATTTTAACAATCATTATGCTTTCTTTATCATTTTGTCTTTAAAATTTCTAAGTCTGCTGCCATCACGTGCCACCTAATAGAGACATAGTTGTTTGTATATCTTCAATACTTAGAGGTATGTCTACTTTTGACACTTTATCCCATTTTTTAACCAAAGCCAATGTACAGATTACACTGCTGTGGTAGTATATGTGCGTTTATCTGTACATATTGCATTCTTCTTCAATTGGTAGACGGAGGTAAATGACAGATTTGGCTGCAGTCTGGTGCCAGTCACTCTATCCCAACATTCCTCACCTCACTCTATCCTTCTTAGCCAGCTGTGACCACTACCTAAAGTGACTTTTAGGTATTCATGCAGGATGGATTAAAGTGCAAAATAGTGAAGATATACAGTGCTTCATATATTTGCCCATTGCAAGAAAAATGATGGTAGTCGGTTGATTAAAGATACACTATTTCCAGTGGTTGGGGATTCTAGATCTAGGCAACTTGGTCTGAAAATTGGGGCCAGACCGTTTGGGAGAGATGTTAGGAAGCACTTCTACACACACAGCATGGTAGATGTTTGGAACTGTTTCCCGCAAATGGCAGTTATGCTAGTTTTTTTTTAAATTTTAAATCTGAGATAATTTTCCATTAAGCAGAGATATTAAGGGAAATGGGCCAAAGGCAGGTGAGTGGATTTAAGCCACAGATCAGCCATGATCTCACTGAATGGTGGAACAGACTCAAGGGGCTGAATGGCCTATTTCCTGGTGTTATGTTCCCTAAAATCCTGACTATGTTATGATTTTCACCAGACAATTAGTGGAGCAACATTGGTAATTGCTACAAGCTAGAGTACATAGTTTAGATGCTCATACCATTAAGAGGATTCAATTTGCTTCTCTTCACTGTGAAGTGCTGTTTAATGATAGGGAGCTTTCTGGCAGCTTGACTGGGAAATGGTGACGATTGTTCATATGAAGAATCCTTGGTTTGAAGGTCTGTAATTAATTGGAGAACGGGTGATACAGAGGAGGAATTCCACTTTTACCACTAGAAATTTCAAACTCTATTTATTTTATGTCCTTTTTATTACAAAAATGTTGAATTATATGCAAGTTATTTTGTATAAGACCCAGGCTGAATAGAGAGCACCACCTTGTGTTTTAAATAGGAACTGCAACTGCTTGTTTTGTAACTCCCATTTACCAGTTTTGCTTTACTATCTTCGCATTTTAATCCATAACTCTGACTAGTATAGTGCAATATTAATTTAATAAAGGACCTTGTCACTGGAAAATTTGTGGGGAGTGCAAAATGTTATCTTACTGATTTCGTTTTGTGTCAGAGGTTCAGCAGCCGTGGAGCATCCAGACTGATAGTTTGCAATAAAGTAAGCAATAGTTTGGAGTGTTAATTTTGTAGTACAGAGCTTGATCATTGCTGAAATGGGGCTAGCAGTGTAGCACACGTTGTACATTCTGGAAACTACCCATATTAACACACAGGGGCCCTGTATTTTGGGGGCAGAGAGAACAGCTGCACATTCTGCCTGTTTCAGTTCAACAAAATAGGTGTCCACCGATCCGTGGGTCATTTCTCCAGGCAATACTTTGATTCTCTCAGAGACAACTAGTTTAACATTTAGACAAAGCTTGATGGTCAACTGTCAGTCATCCTTTAATTGGTGCATTCTCCGTGACATCACCTCTACCAGTCAAAGTCTACCTGCCAACCAATTAGCATTTCACTATCATGCAATATCAATGTTACTTTCTATTCAGTTTTCCTTGCAAACTGTCCTGATGGGTGCAAGATGAAAACTTTGACAAAATGTGTCTTTTCCCAGCAATATTTAAGTTTGCAATGTGTTTGGAGAAGTAGAAAGATGTCTGTTTACTTGTCATCTGTAATAAAGGCAGATGGTTTAATGTTTCATCATCAGGGGTTTCAATTTACTCTTCAGAGTATCTAGGTTATCATGCTGTTGCATTTCTCATGAGCTTAACATTCAAATGTGGACTTTGAAAGTTATTCTGTTTATTTTAAAATGAGGCATGGAACACTATTGAAAGGATTAGCTGTCAAAAAAAGGATGCTATCCATGTACTACCCTCTGCATATTTAGTTACGTTTTTAATAAGTTAGGAATCTGGAACAACATTTATGTATTTATTACAAACATTCTAGATCCTTAGCTTTTTGAAATATTCACTAAATATGCAGAGTGTGGTACTGTGGATAGCATCCTTTTTTCTTTTTAACAGATGATCCTTTCAATAGTGTTCCGTGCCTCATTTTAAAATATGCAGAATAACTTTCAAAGTCCATGTTTGAACGTTAAAGGATCACAAACAATATTATGTTCATGTTTGATTCCTTTCAGAAATGTTGCAAATACACTCCACCTACAACTTTCTGCTGACCATTTGCAATTTATTCAAGTTTAATAAAACTGCAAAATCGGTGAGAAAAGTACATTACTACAACCATACTTGGTCTTTTGGCACTGCAGCAAATGACTGCGGCATTAATCAAACAAAATACTGACTTTAGGAATTTTCGGCTGATGACCTGATTCTGCATTAACTCAGTGGTAATGTGCTTGCATTTAAATTAAAAGGTTGAGGGCTTAAACTCCACTCTAGAGAATTTAGTATGCCATTTAGATTGGTTACTTCAGTATAATACTGAGGTGAACATTTAGATTGACTTCTGTTTAGCTGCTGTTACTGATGGGAAAAATTGAATGGTACATTAACCATTGCCTGCTCACAGAGTGAGTGAAGTAAAACAATTGAAGTTCCGTATTCATAGTGAAGTGATGCCATTAGTCTTCGCCTCCTTGACCTGCTCTTGTAGCCATACTACTTACGAGGCTGGTCCATTTAAATTTCTGACTTGTGGTAATCCACAGGATATAGGTAGTGGGGGATTCAGGGATAGTAATGCTGTTGAATATCCAGGGGCAATGGTTGGAGTTTCTCTTCTTGGAGATAGTCATTGTCCGACACTGTAAGCCACAAATGTTACTTGCTACTTATCAGTCAGGATCTTGTTCAGACCTTGCTGAGTATGATTGTGGACTGCTTCCTTCTGGCCAATTACAACCCCATCAGCCTAATTCTAATCATTGGATGGTAGAAGTCTTTCACTGTTTTATGCTCAGTTGGGGTTCCACCAGCAAAGTTTTTCTTCCAACTTAACCATAGCCTTTGTCTAAACGTAAATGCAGCCAACTTCCAGAGTTAATGGCATTTAATTCTGAGGCAGCACTTGACAGGGTATGTACCAAGGAACCCCATAATTCTGAGGTCAGTGGAGGTCAGGATGGAAATACTGTAACTGGCCAGATTTGTACCTAGCATGAAGGAAGATAGGTGTGATTTTGGAAGCCATAGGGTATTGCTGCAAAAGTGCCTGGGATGAATCCTCAACCAGCTCGTCTAAGGGGGTTACAGTGGGCTCGAGCCACTGCACAGCATCTGGCTCCCTTCGCAATTCCTTAAGTGATAAAACAACAGACAAGCATTTGCACAAGGAAATGACCATCTCCAACATCTCCGCTTCTCTCTGACATTCAATTGCATTCCTAACGTTGACCAAATTATGTTCTTTACTTTTTGTAGTCTGCTTTGACATACTTCACTTAGAATTGTAGAATCCCTGTCGTGTGGAAGTAGGCCATTTGGCCCATCAAGTTCACACCAACGGTCCAAAGAACATCCCACCTGAACACCATCCTCTACCCTATCCCTGTATCCCTGCATTTCCCATGATTGATCCACCTAGCCTTCATATCCCTGGACACTATGGGCAATTTAGCATGGCCAATCCACCTAACCTTTTGAACTGTGGGAGGAAACCCATGCAGACGTGGGGAGTATGTGCAAGCTACACGCACAGTTGTCCGAGGTGGAATTCAGCCCAGGCCACTGGTGCTGTCAGGCAGCAGTGCTAACCACTGAGCCACCATGCCGTCTTTATAATAGATGTATAACAGTTATAATATTATAATTGTTCAGAACTAAATTAAGTGTACCGCTTCTAAAGACTGCAACTGATGTGCAATCATCAAATATTGTTCAGCACCATTTACGACTCCTCTGATACTGAAGCAGTCCATGTTCAAATGCAATAATATCTGGACAATATCCAGACTTGGGCTGAGAAGTGGCTAGTAACATTTGCACTACACAGATGCCAGGCATTGGCAATCTAACCATTGCCCCTTGACATCTGTATCCACCACTTTCAACATTCTGGGGGATAGCAATATCCAAAACCTCAACTGAACCTGCTATTTAAATTCAGTGGCTACAGCAGCGAGTTAGAGGCTAGGAATATTGTGGCAAGTAGCTCACCTCCTGACTCCCCAAAGGCATTTTTAGAACCTACAAGGTACAAGTCGGGAGTGTGATGGAACATTCTCCACTTGACTAGATGGCTGCAGCTCCAACAACACTCCAGAAGCTTGACACCATCCTGGACAAAGCAGCCTGCTTGATTGGCACCACACTCTCAAGCATCCACTCCCTCTACCACTGACTGTCAGTAGCAGCAATGTGTACTATCTACAATATGCACTGCAGAAATTCACCAAAGATCCTGAGAGAGCACCTTCCAAGCCCACGACGTCGTCCATCCAGAAGGACAAGGGCAGCAGGTACATGGGAACGTCACTCCCTGCAAGTTCCCCTCCAAGGCACCCAACATCCTGATTTGGAAATATATCGCCGTTCCTTCACTGTCGCTGGGTCAAAATCCTGGAATTCCTTCCCAGAGGGCATTGTGCGTCTATATGGCACATGGACTGCAGCGGTTCCAGAAGGCAGCTCACCAAAATCTTCTGAAGGGCAACTAAGGACAGGCAGTAAATGCTGGCCAGCCACTGATGACCCAGCCTCGTGAGTGAATTTACAAAAAAAACACTGCTTCTAGGCTGCAGAAAGATAAGAGTGGAAGAAAGCTGAAATGATACCGGGAAGCCTTGACTACTGAAGTCAATATTATGAAGGATAGTAAAGAGTGCTGTATGCCAGAGTGACTCTTCACTTTGTAGTAAAGTTCTGGAAAGGAAACAATTAAAGATTGTAGCCCATTTTCTCGCACACCCAATTGTACTATGGTTCAGAATCGCTCGTATGATGCTGATAATAATAATACATCAAATTGCTGCCCCATAAATGTATCTGAAATAGGATTTAAAATGTTATTTAATTTGATACAGAAAGTTTAATATAATGCTCAGTTTCTTTCTCGTATGAAAACGAAAACATCCAGACATCAAATTTGCTGTAGCTGAGTATCCTAACTCAGTCTGCTCCAAGCTAAATTTAGCAAATTCAATGCCAAATCAGAGGAACAGGAACAATAACAAAGAATTTTTTTTTTTAAATCTCATGAAAGGAATCATACTTAACTCTTTGTTTTTAGTTTTTAAACAGTCATGCAAAGGCAACCTTCACTTCATAGGGTGCGATGCTACTTTCAGTAAGTTGATAGTGAGATGAAACATCACGAACAGCAGCTTTCTGGTTCTTTGTACTAAACATGTATCTGTCGTTAACTGAAGTTTGCGAATAAGTAAGCACTCACCACTATTTCAACAGTATTATGGATCATATATTCAATACTTTTGAATACCTTTAATACATTTATGCCTGTCATGGCTTAAGTGCAGTAGTTCTGATGGTTTACTTAATTGTTCAACGTGAAAGAGTTGTTCCCAGCTAACTTTTTACGACTGGCAGTGTAGCTCAAGACTAATGCACATTCACCTTTGTCTCTTCCTTCTCGAATTGTAGCTTTCAACAATCCGCGAGCTATACAGCCAACGAGACCGCAACAACAGGGCCGATCCTCAGCATTGGACATGCACGTGCAAAGTCAGACAAGTGCAGGACCATTCCCACCAATGCGAAATAGTGGTCCATATGCAGTAATGTCACAGCAAGTGATGGGTAATCAAGGGATGTTGGCAAGTCAAGGAAATTTAGCAGCCAATACAGGTAGGTTCGTTTACTTTAGACTTTGTTTTACCTTGTCTTCCTTCCTTCTGGATGCACCTACTAAAGTTACGCAGCATTTAATTAGTGAGAAATAGTTTGAGGATCTTCTGGGATGTGGAGGACTGAGTGAAAAAATCCTTGAAATTTGGATAGGATGCATTCTGATTTTGTTGTTCTTCCAGTGCTCGAGAAACTAACTTGAAGAAATATTTTTATTTGTTATGGGGATGTGGATGTCATCTGCTAAGCCGGCATTTATTGCCTGTCCCTAATTGTCCTGGTGAAGGTGGTGGTGAACTGCCTTCCTGAACTGCTGTGGTCTTTGGAGTGCACGGACTCTCATATTTGCTGTTAGGAAGAGAATTGAGCCAGTGAAGGAATGATGATGTGGCTCCAAGCTAGGGTATAATGGTTTGGAGGAGAAATTGGTTCCACCGCAGGGCAGTCATTTAGTGCTTTGGACAAGCAGCAGTTCCTTATGTTCAAATTTGAATCATGAATTTCAGTAGGATGTTGGATCACTTTGGGCAAATCTGATGTTATCACCTTTTGCAAAGAAACCCCACCTATGCCCCTTCTATCCTTGGAAACAATCTCCTCTTGTTTGTTCATTCATTCATGGGATGTGGACATAGCCTAGCCAGCAATCATTTATTGCCCATTTCTAATTGCCCAGAAGACAGTTAAGAATCAACCACATTGCTGTGGATCTGGAGTAAGGACAGCAGACTTCCTTCCTTAAAGTACATCAGTGAACCGAATGGGTTTTCACGACAACTGACAAGTGTTAAATAGTCGCCATTGTCTAGCTTTTTATTCATGTTTTTCTTATTGTATTCCAGTTTCACCAACTGCTTTGGTGGATTCGAACCCATGTTCCTCAGCATATTAACCTGGACTTCTGGATCACTAGCCCAGAGACATTACCATACCACCACCATCTCTATCCTGCGTTTCCTTTCCAAAATCCTCGAACATGTTGTCATCTCAAAAATCAGTGCACACCCTCCTCTCGATCCTCTACTTTTACCACAGCACCAAAATGGCCCTAAAATTACAAATAACTTGTGATGTGACTATAACCATTGTGTTCAATTTGGGACATGCTTGCAATGTTTGATACAGTTCACCGCAGAGTCCTCTTTGACAGGCTGTCCGTTTTGCCCAGCTGGGTGGGACTGCCCTTGCTTGATCCCATTCTCATTGATCTGTTCCATGCATATGCTGACAATACTGCACTCCATTTCACCATCACCCATGTACTTTAAGGAAGGAAGTCTGCTGTCCTTACTCCAGATCCACAGCCATGTGGTTGATTCTTAACTGTCTTCTGGGCAATTAGAAATGGGCAATAAATGATTGCGGCTAGGCTATGTCCACATCCCATGAATGAATTAAAACAAATAAGAGGAGATCGTTTCCAAGGATTTTCCCACCCACTCCACTGTCCACTGTCCCTGATTAGTCAATCTACTTATCTAGTATCTTGTGCTGAGGAACATGAAGCTTTACATTTTTTTTCTTTAGTCCATGTCATAACGTCTGTTTCCTAGCTAGTCCCTCTTCTAGGCCACTTTCTGAGCTTGGACTAGGCCTTTGATAGCTTCAGTGTCCTATTTGCCTCTTGAAATGAGCCTCTAAGCAATACCTGCTCAACAACCAAGACAAGCTACTACTTCTCCATGATGCTGACCATCTGCGACCTTGTCTCAAATTATCTGGTGAAACCTTCAGCCTAAACTGTTGCTACTAGTACACTTGACTATTCCAGTGCTTTTCTGGCTGACCTTCCATCATGCTAGCAGCAGAAACTTGAGCTCCTCCTGACTACTGTTCACCAATCACTCTTGTTGAAACAAGGTCCAAGAACACTAATTTTTAAATTCTCACCCTCCTTTTCAAATCTCTCCATCACCTCGATCTTCCTTATCTCTCTGACCTCCCACAATCTTCTGAAATTTCTCCATTCCCCAGTTCTAATCATATTGATGGTTAGTCCTTCAGCCGCAAACGCCTATGCCCTGTAATTCCCTCCTCAAACATTTCCACCCCTCTTAAAATTCCACATGAAATCTATCTCTTTGCTTAAGCTTTCAAGTCACTTGTCTTGATATCTCTTTATGCAGCTTGATGCCAAATCTTATTTGCTAACATTCCTTTGAAGCACCCTGGGTCATTTGCATTTTTAAAATTGCTATATAAATGCCGATTGTAGGTGTTCTCATCTGGATAGTAAATCAAATTTACATAATGAAAACTAACTGTGTACAATTAGTGTACAACTAAATGTGTACAACGCTTGAAAATAACTTGTATTTGGATCTGTTGAGTGTACAATTATTATTGTAGTTAGAATTTTGTCCCATAGTTCTTTACTGCGCAGTATTTTATTGTTAAATTATCTAAAATCATACCAGTTAACTGACTAGAACCTGTGGATTGAACATGTGAATCTTGCGAGTAACAATGCTTCCCTTTCACTTCTCAACCAACATATCTGAGCATCTGCAATATTTTACTACTGCTAAGCAATTCTTAGGGGATTTCTTAACTGTAAAGGTGGAATAAAATTAGATATCAAAACAAAATAGTTTTTCTGCCAACTGCCACTCAATAAGTATGTACAGGAGAGTGAAAAGTTTAAAGACATTTGAGCATTATCGCAATGTTTAACGTCATTCCAGACAGCACTAAGTTGTATTCCCCTGACTTCATAAGAAATATGTTTAGCAAATTACATTGGCTGCCTTTTTTATTATGACTTATCAATATTTCTATAATTAATGTGAAAGGAAAATTAGGAATTATCTGTCGTATTAACCTTTCTCCAGACCCTATTTAATTCTGCCTAGTCAAAAATAGTTTCGGTAATTGTTAAGCTACCTACCCCAGACTACGACATGACATTTGCAAGGCTTTGATATTATTCTGAAAACTATTAAAATTGAAGTGATATGGTCCTATAACCTGACTTGTTTTTTTTTTTAACCAATTTTACCTGCTTGACATTGGGGGAAAAACTGATGTTATCGCACTGGAGAGTAGGAGGTTGATGAGTGACCTTTCTAGAGGTTAATAAATTCATGGGACGCATAGATAAGGTGAATAACAAAGGTTGCTGGGAAAGCTCAGCAGGTCTGGTAGCATTTGTGAAGAAATGTCAGAGTTAACGTTTCGGGTCCGGTGACCCTTCCTCATGACCATTTCTGAGGAAGGGTCACCGGACCTGAAATGTTAATGCTGATTTTTCTTGACAGATGCTGCCAGACCTGCTGAGCTTTTCCGGCAACTTCTGTTTTTGTTTCTGATTTACTGCATCCGCAGGTTTTTATTTAAATAACAAAGGTCTTTTCCCTAGGGCAGGAGAATTCAAAACTAGGGGGTATATTTTTACCGTGAGAGGAATAAAATTAAAAAGGGACCTGAGGGCTACATTTTTTTTAATATAGCGGGTGGTTTGTGTGTGGAGTGAATTGCCAGAGAAAGTGGTAGATGCAGGTACAGTTTAAAAAGTTTAAAAGATATTTGGATAAGTACATGAATAGGAAAGGCTTAGGGGGATATGGGCCAAATGCAGGCAAGTGGGACTAGTTTAGTTTAGGAAACTTGGTCAGCATGGATTGGTTGGACCGAAGGTCTGTTTCCATGCTGTATGACTCTATGGCAATAATTAACTTCATGTAACATCTTTCACAACACTAATCTTTATGAAAACTTAGGAGAGGCGTAAGCCATTTCGACCCTTTGCTTTAACTTGCTTTCCTTACTGTTCCCTCATATATTAAGCTTGGAATCTCTTGATTAATAGTTGGAGCTTTAGATAGACTATATATTGACCTTCGTGATGAACTTTAATGTTATTAACATTATAGTGCATGAATATAGCTGAAATTTATAATTCGTCTTGTTTTAAGTGACATCATTTGTGAAAATGTTTTGATCAATTCATTGGAAGTGGTCTGTTTTAAATAGTAGGAGAATAATAACTTACGTGATTCATTGATCATAATGGAAGGAGAAGGATTTCCCCAGATGAGGGTATACCCGTAATGAATTGCAGTTTGAGACAAACATCGGAAAGTTTTTTTGTGAAATTTCCCTGTGCTGTACAATAATATATTCTTGGCTGAAAGGTGCATGCTTCATCCTGTGTAACCAGAATATTAGTTTCTGATCTTGTTTGCCAGTTACTGTAAAATAAATATATAATTTTAATTATACTGAACTAGATTTTACATGTAAATGAGCTGTTACTGTTTGATTTTTGGTCGATTGTCTTCAGTTCAATTGGAAAGTAAAATGTTTGACGTATTCAGTAGCAAAAGTGATTCACTTCCTCAGGAAGGAAGTGAGGGTTATCCACACTTCTCAGCACCTGTCACTGCTACATAAAGCAACCCTCCTTATCAACAAGCTTTTTTGCAATAGTTTAATGTGTAGAAGAGATAGCTTGCACATTCAATAATCTTAAAGCATGATTTTACAGTGACTAAACGCTGGACTACTTGAAGAATTTATCAAGATTAATGTTCTATGGTGATCCATCTAGAGCGAAACTGTCTTTCTGTTGAAAATATGTGCTGTATGGCAAGAAGTACATGTTTGAAAATAAATGCGTGAGAAGAGAAGCTGCAGAAGAAACATGCTGTTTGTTGCGTTTATGTGTAATCATGTGTAACGCTTGAGGAAGAAAAATGAATTCCAAGTATGGGACTATTCTCCAAATACGGTATCGTTCTCCAACCACCTGTGTTCCTTTCTAGGACTGGTCGGTAACATGGGAAGTGGTGCCCCTCGATCCAGCATGGCTTCTGCAGACTGGGGTCAATCGAGCTCTGCTGCCAATACCACAGGTAGCACAGGATCGAACACAATGACCAGGGCGACATTGCAAGGTAGTATGATATGCAATCCTACACCTGGCATGCCTATGAGACCGAACAGTCAACCTGGTCAGAGATCGATGATCCAGACACAAATGATGGGTATGTTGCAGCATTTTTATTTCTTGTGCCATTGGAGTTTCTTTGTTATAAGTGTTCTTACGAGGCACTAATCAATTGTGCCTATTCTTTGAAAGGCTACACTGTTATAAAATGCCTGTTTGAAAGGAATTAATTTTGCTGCTAAATTTGTGCCAATTAGGGTCATCTGAAATTGAAATGGGTATGGGAGGTCCTCCATACAGCCAGCAGCAAGCACCACCAAACCAAACAGCACCTTGGCCGGACAGTATAATGCCTATAGAACCAGGGCCCTTCGTCAGTCAAAATCGGTAAGTTGCACAATTACTAAGATAATTGGAATTTTGCTTTTTAAGGAATAAAAGGTATAGTAATTGATATTTTACCCAATGTTATCTCTCATTTAACCAGCTCAAGTTACTTGTGGCATAAACAATTCAGTTGTTACATCCTTGAGTTCCAATTTTAAACTGCATGCCAACGTCAGGTGGGAGGGAGAAAGAGCAGGAGTGTAGAGTTGGCTATATGAAAGGGAAAATCAGTTTTGGACTTCGCAATAATCGGCCATAAAGCTGAAACATTAAACTAACTGTGATAATAAAAGGCGCAAAGGAAAGGAAGCTTTGTTAAATAGTGGAGCCTACACTAAATATTGGATGAATTGATGTACAGAATATGTGCAATATTATTCAACATCATTGACCATGGTTGGCCTTTATAACAAACCTCCAGGTTAAGAAAGATCCTACGGGTGATTTTCAAAGATATAAGGAAAACTGGGAGAAAGTCAAGCAAGGACTTAGTTAGGTGACCAAAGCTTTTGTGAAAGAGGAGGATTTGAAGGAATAGTTAAAGATGCTAAATAAATTTCAGAACAAGGAGACATGGAGCTGATACACCTGAAGCCATATTCAGTAAGTGGACGGGGTGCACAAGAGGCCAGTGTCTGTAGAAGGGAGATTTGTGGGGTTTGGGGGTTGGATGAGATTATACACTCGAGTTGGGAAAATCTGTGGATGAATCTAATATGGACTCAAGAATTTGAAGAGAGGTAGGTCAATAAAGAACGGGACTTAGTGTTGTGATAGGATAAGGATAGCAGAATTTTAGTTTGAAGAAGGTGAGAAACGATAACTTTGGAATTATCAAGTCTGGAAATATCAAAATCATGGTTGGCCGGTTTCCTCGCTGTGGTTTCTGTCATTGCAATACGGCTTAGTGGGTCAGTTCAAGTGACAGTTAAGGATCAGCTGTATTGATGCGAACTGTTAAGTCACATGTAGGCTAAACTCAGTAAGAATGATAAACTTCCTTTCTTAAAGGAAACTAATGAACCAATTGAGGTTTTTATTGTATTTCAATAGCTTTGTGTTATGTTTTACATTGACTGGTACCAGCTTTATGTTCCCAATTTTTGGTAGGATCTGATTTGGCTTTACCGCTCCAGGCCATGGGAGTCCAAGCCAGTAACATAACTATTCAATTTACCTGATCTATTTCTGCAATGATGCACATTTCAGGAAGTTTGGTCTTCTGAATGAGCATCATTGCAGAATTTGTCTGTAACATTATGTTTTGATGGTTCATTTCTAAAGCTGTGCTCACTTCCAGTTCAACGCACTGCACTGTAATGGCAGAATTGGCAACATCTTTCAGTTGAATTAGCAGAGTTTTGGAGTAAATTGCAAAGATAAGGACTCACATGTTTGTTTCGTTATAATACACGTTCTGGCCCAATGATTAACATTTTGTCTTTGTATAAGTATTACTTATTTCCTAATTTTTTAAAAATTAGTGTCTGCTTATTAAATACTGGGTGAGCTATTCTGAATTAATAAGTTGCAACAGCAATTATAGCAATGCAACTTTGAAATTAGTGTTCAAAGCAAGGCGTACATGAAGCGAGTTGTCAAGATAGGTAAGAAAAATTGGCAGTTGAAAATTGAGAAGGAGTAATCCCTTTCCCGGACAAAATACAGATGATTGATTTTGATCAATTTTGTGTGCCCTAGGAACTAAAGGAACCTCTCATTTCAAAATTTCTTTTATAATGAGGCATTTTCTTATCCTTGGGATTAAACTTTTGATGCAATATTGATCAATGAGGCGGGGAATAATGTGCGACCTGGACTTGTTCTGACAATAGTGATGGGATAGTGGATTTTTAGTTATACCTGAAACTAAGAAATCCTAATCTGTTTCTTTATTCTTGTGCTTTTTATATCAGTAGGCAATCCTACAGCAGTTCTCAAGATGACCTGCTTTGTCCATCTATTCCAATGGAAACTCCTAACGATGAAGGCACAATTCTGGATCAGCTGCGTTCAGCGTTAAAGAATATTGACGAACTTGGTCTGGAGGAAATTGACCGGGCTTTGGGAATACCTGAACTGGTTAACCAGGTAAATGATTTGTGTATGCACAGTAGAGTCAACCTCATTTTTATGATCAAGTCATAGTTATACAGTACGGAAACAGACCCTTCAGCCCAACTTGTCCACGTAGACCAGATATCCTAAACCGATTAGTCCCATTTGCCAGCATTTGGCCCATTCTCCCTCTAAACCCTTGCTATTCATATACCCATTCAGATGCCTTTTAAATGTTGTAATTGTACCAGCCTCCACCACTTCCTCTCACAGCTTGTTCTATACATGCTCCACTCTTTGCATGAAAAATTGCCCCTGAGGTCCCTTTTAAATCTTTCCCCTCTCACATTAAACCTATGCCCTCTAGTTTTGGACTCCCCTACCCTGGGAAAAAGACCTTGACTATTCACCCTATTCATGTCCTTCATGATTTTATAAACCTCGACAAGGTCACCCCTCAGCGTCTGATGCTCTAGCAAAACAAGTCCAGCCTATTCAGCCTCCCCCTGTAGCTCAAAATGTCCAATCCTTGCAAGATCCTTGGAAATCATTTCTGAACCCTTTCAAGTTCAACAACATCTTTCTTATAACATGGAGAGTAGAATAAGACAATTCTGATCATGGTAAAATTTCTTCTATATATCTCCACATCTCCATCTATGTACTTCTTTCCAAATGCATATTGCTCTATATGTCTAATACATCTGTATATATTATATCATCTGTCCCTCCCTCTTTCTTTTTGTGTCTCTCTCCTGAATATTCAACTGTCTTCCTTATTAGTTCATGTTCGGTATGAGTGAAAGTTTACCATGGAGAGACCTTCCTCAGTGCACAGTCCTAGTCACAACATCACATTGTTTGATGTTTCTTCAATTTGTCAATGAGGAGCATTTTTAAAAATTATTCCTAAATCTTACTAAATTGACAATGAAACCTCAAGAAGAGAGTTTGCACCAGCTATTTGAGTATTAAAACCGGGATTTGTAGCCCTTTAGTTATAATTGCTTTTTCTTTGTGTCCACAGTTTTAGCTGTTCAAAGTAATGAAAGAAAATGCAGCACTTCTTTGAAGAGTAAATGTGAATTCTAATAGTTTCCTAAAATATCACTGGTTAGATTTGTGAAAGTATCACAGGACAGTTATAGTACAGAACGATAGACAAGATGTGTAGTGATTAGAATGAGGGCCAGATGGATCTCATTGACTGTGTTAACCTGGGCCAGTCAGGGAGTCCTGATAAACAGATGTCAGAGAGTCTCCTCATTCTAGGGAGTTGCTCTGAGCAAGCTAGTCAGAGTCTATGTACTGTGCACATGTAAATAAAGGATAACTTGATACCAGCCTCTCTCTAGTTATTTCAAGGTAAATGGGCAAAACTGTGGCAAATGGATTTCAATTGAGGTTATCCATTCTGAACCAAAAAAAAACCCGATCAGGATCGTTCAAGATGGTATGAACTAAAATACAATGGATAGCCAAAGAGAATTGAGGGATCAGGTGCATAGACCTTTAAAGTAACACAAGCGGGTGCAGGAAATATGGAATGCTGGCCTTGTATCAAGAGGACTGGAGTACATGGATGCAGAAGTTGTGCTGTAGTTATACAAACCACTGGTTGGACCCTAGTTGGAGTACTGATAGCACATCTGGCCATCACACTTTAGGAAGGATAGATAGGGCTTGGAGGGAGTACAGTTCAGGTTTACAAGAATGATACCTGGACTTCAGCGGTAAGTTATGAGGCAAGATACAAATGTTGGCAAGTTTTCTCTATAATTTAGAAGGTTAAGGGGTGACCATAAAGATTTAACTATTTTTGCTGTCTAAAGGTTAGGACCAGGCTGTTTATGGAATCCCTATAATCCCTACACTATGGCACAACGTTCAGGAGAGATGTTAGGAAGTGTTTCAGTGCACAAAGAATGGTAAAGGAACTGACTTCCAGGAATGGCATGGTTAATTTTAAATCTGAGAGAGTTAAGTTTTTTTTTAAGTAAATGTATTAGGGGAGATGGGCAAAAGGTGGCGTTAAATCACAGATGAGCCATGATTTCATTAAACGATGGAACAGATTCGAGGCGCTGAATGGCCGCCTCCTGTACCTAGAAGGATGCCTTTCAACCCATGGTGTCTGCAATGGCTTTCTGAGCATTTTACTTAGTGCCACCTGCTCCCTGAAGTTTCTCATATCCACTACATCGGTGAGACCAAGCGTAGACTCGGAGACCGTTTTGTAGAGCATCTGAGCTCTGTACGCGACAAACAACAGCACCTTCTGGTCACTAACCATTTTAACTCCCTCATCCACTCATTGGGTGACATGTCCATCCTGAGCCTGCTCCTGTGTCACAATGACGCCACCCACAAAATGGAGGAGCAACACCTCATATACCATCTCGAGAGCCTACAGCCCAATTGCCTAAATATGGAATTCACCAGTTTTAGAATCTCCCCACCACCAGCCTCATCCCACTTCCAACCTTCCATCTCATCCCCGCCTCCTTCACCTGACACAACCTGTCCATCTTCTCTCCCACCTATCCGCCCCATCCATCCCACTGACCTATTCCCACCACTCCCTACCTGCTTTCACCTATCACCGTGCCACCTACCTTCCCCAGCCCGACCCTTCCTCTCTCTATTTATTTCTGAGCTCCCTTCCCCCTCCCCATTTCTGAAGAAGGGACCCGACCCAAAATGCCAACTTTCCTGCTCCTATGGTGCTGTCCGGCCTGCTATGGTCCTCCAGCTCCACACTGTGTTATCTCATCCCCGGAATCCTTAAACATTTTCTGTGCTGCCTGCAGTGTAACACCCAGGACCGTACATAATACTCCAGTTGAGGTCTGTCTCACGTCCTATACAAGTTCACCACAACCTTGCTACTCTGGCACTCGTGCCCCTATTAGCGACACCTGGAACACTGTATGCTTTATTAACTGCTTCCTCTACCTACCCTGCCACCATTTAATGACTTTGGCACTTAAACACCCAGGTGTCTCTGCTCCTGCATACGTTTTAAAATAATGCTCTTTTATTTTGTATTGTCTCTCCACGTTCTTTTTACTAAAATGTATCACCTCACACTTCCCTGGATTCCCCTCTCCAGAAAACCACTTACTTTAGATTTGCAGCCATTTTTTGGTTGTTTTAGACCACGTTCAGAAAGCACACTTTGGAATTGCAAGTTAACAACGTCCATAGTATTTTGGAGTTCCGACTTGTTGTCTTGACGTATTGGCCTGTAGTGAAAGGTATTTCTGTTTTAAAGAATGTGGAAAACTTACATATGACTGGCTTTAAATGGAGATGGAAGCAGTGTAGCCTTACTTGGAGGGTGTGGGTCTCTGATGGGCCATGGTGGGGTGGGTGGAGAACATGAGGTAGCATGGAGTTTGTGGGAATGAGGTGAGTATGAGGGATGTGAGTAAGAGCACCTTGCTATTTTGGTCGTAACTGGGACAATGTCCACTGAGGCGTGTCTTTTTTAACCAGTCTGCCTCAACATCTGACAGGCCTTACTCTTGTAAGACCAACACCCATTTGGGGATAAAATGAATTCCTGTCTTGGAACTTCTGAGGTAGAAACACCAACCTAGGAAGTGTTTGGACTCTCAGTAACCACTTAGACCAAGAGAATCCTACTCATTACCACTCCTGCACTGTTTCTTCATAAAACACTAATACTTTGGGAATAGATTATACCACTCTGGAAGAACTTGACCAACTACTATGAGAAATTGTACTTTTAATGTTGCATTTAAAAATAAACTCTGGAAATTCTGATAATTATTACTCCTCGATGTAATCTTGAGTGGATAACATTTTATATTGCGGGTGCCTCAGAATTTGCAGAGCTCCTGTTTAAATGTAAATGTGAAGCACATGCTTTTCTTGTATTGAGCTTGCAAAGCATAAAAGTTGTCTTGACGTAGCTCCTTTCATGACCGTTCGGCCTCTTGATGCTTAATGGTGACCGGAGTACTTTTGAACTGTAGTTATTGTTGCACTATAGAAAAGAATATTCTTGTACAAATTTAATTTCATGTTTTGTCAATTTTATATGACTACTTTGTTTGCTGCGTCTTGTCAAATATTTGCCCAATAACCACAGATTAGGATTGTCAAAGGGAAAGATCAAAGAACACTCAACACATCTCGCTTTGAGATTTCTGCTTTTGCTTTTACAGAGCCAGACTGTGGATCACGCCCCGGATTCATTCGCAAGCCAGAAAACTGCAATGATGGTGGAAAAGCCTCAAGTATATAATCAGCCATTTGGTTCTCAGACTACGGTGGTACAGGGGAGCTACTCCAACATGCAAGACCCCAATTTTCATTCTTTGGCTACTCAAGTGGGACAGCGACCAGGATACTCAATGTTACGTATGCAACCAAGGCCTGGGTTAAGGTCTCCTGGTATGGTACCCAACCAGCCCAATCAGCTTCGGCTTCAACTGCAGCAAAGACTTCAAGGGCAACAAATGGTAATAATTAAGTCATTTCAAGGCTCATGTTTACTGTGCTTATTCTGCTTGAAAAATTAAGGTGAAGTAAAGTTGCCTTCGTAATCTTTTAACTGCATTCATTAATTAGAACCTTAGATATTTACAGCATAGAAGACAAAAGAGCTTCTGTCCTAAACCCAGCTCTCGTTCTGTAAGCTTGTAGCTTAATGACAATTTAAGCACAAATCCAAGAATCTATTATGTGCCATCGGGGAGGCAATGGCCTAGTGGTATTCGCACTAGATTATTAATCCAGAGACCCAGGAAATGTTCTGAGGATCTGTGTTCAAATCTGGAATTAAGTCAAATGATGACCACGAAACCATTGCCAATTGTCAGGAAAATCCCATCCGGTTCACTGATTTTCCTTTTGGGAAGGAAATCTGCCTTCCTTACCTGGTCTGGCCTACATGTGACTCCAGTTCGACAGCGATGTGGTTGATGCTTAACTGTTCTCTGGGCAGTTAGGGATGGGCAGTAAATGCTGGCCTAGGCAGTAGTGCCCACATCCCGTGAATGAATAATTTTAGAAAAGCTTCTATCTGTACCACCCTTTCAGGCAGTGAGTTCCTGACCTCCACCATTTTCTGGGAGAAAACGTTTTAATTCATTGCCCTCCTAATCCTGCCAGTTACTTTAAAACTATATTCTTTGGTTATTGACCGCTCTGCTAAGGGAATAAAGTGTCAGTGCCTCTTAAGTTTATTCAATTTGATTAATTCTGGGGTTAGGCTGTCTAATATCCCACCGACTCCTACAGTTAGCTTGACTACACTTCTTCACACACCCTAATTCCTGCAAGGATTCCATTCCATTCTCCCAGTTTCTCTGTCTCCATGGCATCAGTTCCAGTGATGCCACCTTCTACGGGGGTTCTTGTGACATGCCTTTCCCCAACTGAGGAATTACTCCACCCTGGTTGACAGAGCCCTCAGACCTGTCCAGATGACTTTTTTTTTTAAACTGCATTTCTGCCCTTACTATTCTCCTCCTTTCTAGAACGATGATTGAGTTCCCATTGTCCTCACTTTCCACCCCATCAACCTCTGCATTCAAAGGATTGTCGTCCTGCATTCTGTTACCTCCAACTGGATACCGTAACTGTCTTCCCCACCCTCCCTTGTCAGCAGTCTGCAGGATTGGTTTCCCCTGCAACCCACTAGCTTATTCCGCCCTTGCTCCAAATATTACTTCTCTGCATCTCCCCATGCAAAATCACAAAAGGTGAAAGATTTGCCCTTGCACAGTGGAGAGAGAGGAAGTAAAAGGGCCCAAACACACCTTCCAAGTGAAGCAGCATTTTACTTGTACTTTTTCCAGTCTAGTTTACAGTATTCACTGTGGTCTCCTTTACATTGCCAACATAAAATGCAGAGTGGGTAACCGCTTTACAAAACACCAGTGCTCTGCCTGCAAGAATGACTCCGAGCTTCCTGTTGCTTGCTATTTAAAGTCTTATGCCTGCTGCAGTATTCCAGGGAAGCCCAGTGCAAGCAGAGAAACAGGCCCTCATTTTCTGCTTAGGTACATAGCAGTCGTCATTGAGTTCAACAACTCCAGACCATGAACAGTGTTCTCCATTTTGAGGGAGGTTTCTCTCCACAGATGCTGCCAGACATGCTGGTTTTCTCCAGAGCTTTCTGATTTTATTACACTCTTTGCTTCCTGCTTCTGGGCAGGGTTTGGCCAAATTTGATCATTTACTTGCAACTTGTGGGTTTTTACTGTCATGACGAGTCTACCACATGGGACGTCAACAAAGGCCTTGCTGAAATCTGCATCAAATGCACTGCCCTCCTCAACCCACCTTGAAATTGCCTCAAAAAATTCAAACCATATGACTGTCCCTTAAATCCATTTTGGCTGTTTGTGGTTAGTCTGCACCCTTTCTTATTTTGCCCCTCAGTTCTTTGCGCCACCAGGATTAACTTAACTCATCTGTACATGCTTAATCTATCTCTGTTCCCTCTTTAAACAACAGCAAGATGTTAGCACTCCTGTCTAGCCAGAAAAGGTTGAGAAATGATGATCAGATCCTTGCTATTTCCTCTCTTTCTCCCCCAAATAGTGGAAATGTGTTTCCTTTAGGCTATTTATCTATTTTCAAATCTACTTAATTTGGCACCTTAGCATTTCCTTACAAATATTTTTTTAAAGGCCAAGAAAGTGCTTTCAAAAAGTGGTCCCTTTCACAATGGAGCACATTGGGAAGCATTCTCACACTCTGTTTGTACATCTGTGAATACAGAGATATCACTTCAGCAATTTGCCTTTAGAAATATTATGTCTAAGCACAAAAGCATTTTCAGTTTCCAGATGATGTTACAGGCCTTTTCTATTCCATTGAAAGGTTAAAATGTCAGCTGTTTCATCTGAAAGATGAAACTGCTTTTTCTGCAGTTTTCTCCCCTAAAACGTTGATACCTTGACGAGCTTTGATTCCATGAAGCCTGTTCACGTTCCAGTATCTTATGTATATTTCCATCATTTATGCACGTATCTTAATGGTGGATCTTGGCAGGCTGTCGAAGTATTTGAAAAGTAAGAGGTGGGGGTGATCAAACCTATTTCCTTGTTTACTTGAACTCGGGTGGTGAGAGGGAAACATATTTGACCTCATCCTTACCAATCTGTCAGCTGCAGATGCATCTGCCCTTTACAGTAACGGTAAGAGTGACCACTGCACAGTCCTTGTAGAGATGAAGTTCCACTTTCGTGTTGAGAATACCCTCCATTGTGTTGTGTGGCACTATCTCTGTGCGAAATGGGACAGACTCTGAACAGACCTGAACAGGCCATCATCAACAGCAGAATTGTACTCCAGCACAATCTGTAACCTCATGGCCTGGCGTATCCCCCACTCAGCCATTACCAGCAAGCCAGGGGATCAATGGACAGTGCAGGAGAGTATGCCGGGAGCAGCACCAGGCATACCTGAAGATGAGATGTCAACCTGGTGAAGCTCCCAAACAGCATAAATAGCAAGTGACAGACAGAGCTAAGTGATCCCACAACCAGTGGATCAGAGTTAAGCTGTGCAGTCCTGCTATATCCAGTCGTGAATGGTGGTGGACAATTAAATAACTCACTGGAGGAGAAGGCTCCAAAAATGTCCCATCCTCAGTGATGGAAGAGCACAGCACATCAGTGCAAAAGATAAGGCTGAAACTTTCACAGCAACCTTCAACCAGAAGTGCTGAGTGGGTGACCCATCTCGGCCTCCACCAGCATTACAGATACCAGTCTTCAGCCAATTCGGTTCACTCCATGTGATATTAAGGAACGGTTGAACGCAGTGGATACTGCAAAGGCTGTGGACTCTGACAACATTCTGGCAATAGAACTGAAGACCTGTGCTCCAGAACTTGCCGCTCCCCTAGTAAAGCTCTTCCAGCACAGTTCCAACAGTGGCTTCTACCCAACAATGTGGAAAATTGCCCAGACATGTCCTGTACACACAAAGCAGGACAAATCCATCCCGGCTAATTACCGCCCCATCAGCCTACTCTCGATCATCGGTAAAGTGATGGAAGGCATCGTCAACAGTGCTATCAAGCAGCACCTGCTCAGCAATAACCTGCTCAGTGACGCCCAGCTTGGGTTCCACCAGGGCCACTTAGCTCCTGATCTCATTGCAGCCTTGGTTCAAACATGGTCAAACGAGCTGAATTCTGGAGATGTGTGTAAGAGTGGTAGCCCTTGACGTCAAGGCTATATTGACCGAGTGTGGCATCAAGGAGCCCTAGAAAAACTCAAAACATTGGTACTGGGGACAAGTTCTCGGATGGTTGGATTCATACCTGACACAGAGGAAGATGATCATGCTTGTTGGGGGTCAGACATCTCAGCTCTGCAGGAGTTCCTCAGCGTAATGTCCCCGGCCCAAACATTTTCATCTGCTTCATCAATGACCTTGCCTCCATCGTAAGGTCAGAAGTGGGAATGTTCGCTGCTGATTGCGCAATGTTCAGCACCATTCACGACTCCTCGGATACTGAAGCAATCCGTGTTCAAATACAACAAAATCTGGACAATATCCAGACTTAGACTGGCAAGTGACAAATAACATTCATACCGCACGTATGCTAAATAATGACCATCTCCAAACAGAGACAATCTAAGCACTGCCCCTTGACATTCAATGGCATTGCCATCACTGAATTCCCAGTATCGATATCCTAGAGGTTACCATTGACCAGAAATTCAAATGGACTCACCACAAGTACAGTGGCTACAAGAGCAGGTCAGAGGCTAGGAATACTGTCTGTGATTCCCAAAGCCTGTCCACCATCTACAAGGCACAGGTCAGGAGAGTGATAGAATACTTCCCAGTTGCCTGGATGAGTGCAGCCCCAACAACACTCATAAAGCTTCACACCATCCAGGACAAAGCAGCCCGCTTGATTGGCACTACATCCACAAGCATCCAATCCCTTCACCACTGATGCTCAGTAGCAGCAGTGTGTACCATCTACAAGATGAACTGCAGAAATTCACCAAAGATCCTCAGACAGCGCCTTCCAAACCCACGACCACTTCCACTTTGAAGGACAAAGGCGGCAGATGTATAGAAACACCACCACCTTCAAGTTCCCTACAAGCAACTCACCATCCTGATTTGGGAATATATCGCTGTTCCTTCACTTTCGCTGGGTCAAAATCCTGGAATTCCCTCCCTAATGGCATTGTGGATCAGGTGCAACAGCACATAAACTGTGGCAGTTCTGAAACCCATTCACCACCACTTTCTCAAGGGCAGCTAGGGATGGGCAATAAATCCTGGCATAGCCAGTAACGCCCACATCCTACAAGTGAATTTAAAAAAAACTCATGATTAGCAAGGTTTGCTGAATACTGATCAAGAGAGTGGTTGTGTGTTTACTTTGCCCTTCTTATCCAAAATGTGGTGATGTTACTTATAAAGCCTGATTTTTGTTTTGTTTTTGTTTTTATTCACTCATGGGACATGGGCATGGGTTTGGCTAGCCAGCATTTATTGTCCATTCCTAGTCGCCTTTGAACTGAGTGGCTTGCTGGGCCATTTCTGAGGGCAATCAAGGGTCAGTCATGTTGCTGTGGGTCTGGAGTCACGTGTAGGCCAGACCAGGCGAGGACAGCAGATTTTCTTCCCTGGAAGATGTTAGTGAACCCAGATAACCAACAATGGTTACATGGTCATCAGTAGTTTCTTAATTCCACCATGGCTGGATACATTCCCCGGTCCCCAGAACATTAGCTGAGTTCTGATTAATAGTCTAGCGATAATACCACTCGGCCATTATCTCCCCTAAATGTTGTATGATGCTCTATTTGAAGTCATCCCAGAGGAGAAGTCATCTTAGTGTCTTCTTGTTCTGTATGGCTTAGGGACTTGACAGAAGTACTTACTCAACTGAGGGACAGCCCTAGATTAATATTTTTAGAAAAGGCATCAGAATTTTGATAAGTGAAGATGAATTTGTATATATTTTCAGATTAAGAGATTGTTAACCTTACATTCACGTCTATGCAATCTTTTATTACTATATTCTGATTGCTTCAATACAGGAAACATGTGAACCCAGTATTTTTACAGGAGGAAATGTTGAGTTATTTGCTGATATAAATCTGTAATGTAGCAAAAAATAGTGAAATGTGATAATTTTTGTACAGTAATCTTTTGCCAAACAGTTTATTTGATTGCATAGATGAGTGTGGTCAGTAAAATTATAGTTTTCAAATTCTCAGTTTAATGTTTATAGAAAATTAAGTTTACTATGATAATTGTTTGATTTTTAAGCATCCTGCCCACCAGTGGAAGCAAATTTGACTTCCACAATGACATGTATTGCCCGCTATGTCCCAGAATGATTTGGAAAAAAAAAGTCCCATATGCTATGAAGAAAGTTGATTCGGTGCTTTTGGGTTTTCGCTTTTATTTGCAAGATAATTTCCTGTGCTTAGAATACTTCGGTATTTTAGACCTTTGAGATTGCTGGTATTGTACAACATCTGTATCTAGGTGCCTTGCTTTTAAATTCTTTTTCATACTAATAGCCAGTTTATAATTTTTTGTTTGGTTTGGTAGAATCGTCAGCCACTAATGAATCCACTTACCACCGTCTCCAACATGAATCTACCTCTAAGGGCTAGTGTGCCACCACAGATGAGTAGTCAGGTATGTTTTAGAAACTACTATAAGGTGTTTCTCACGTTAGTCTATTTATCATTTACAGAAACAGTCACTAGCTTAACCGATGGCAACACCATAAAATCTAGGACTGACCCGTTAGTTCCAAAATATTCTAGGTGTTGACATTTAATAAGAGTGTAGATTGGATACTGTAGTTACGCATTGCATTTTGCAATAACAAGGTGAAAACAAATCTGTTAAGATTATCATCCGTGATGACTGTAGCCCGAATGGAAAGGACATTTGCACTAGTATTGATCAACAGGCTAAGCAGGCTGATTCTGTCATCACCACAGTACCTTTCCTGTGTCATTAATTTACTGTTTAGGTTTAAAGTTAAAGTTTGCTTCCCGGAACAAAAATAAGCCTTATGAACTCAGATTCATTTTCAGGTGAAAAAATAGGGGCATGGAAATTATACATTTCGCTCATTTTAAAATAGCTGTTTTGAAACATAACTCTTGAAATGTACAATTCAGATTTGTATTTCTCTGCAGATATCAAAGAGAAGGCTGTGAAAGCTCTCCTTCCTATAATCAAACAGCATTTTTGAAGGAAAATTAGAATAAAATTATGCCAGCTGAGATAATGTCTTTGATATTGATGTGAAACCTGAGTGCGTAATGTTACAATTTGCAAGATAGATTAATAAATGAAAAACTAATTAGGTAATGAAGTCATGAACAATATTCTGTCTGAAATTTGCCCATATAATCTTGGGGGGATCTTCCTAATCTCTACCACTCAGGATCTTGATAGATAAACTCATTAAATCATGGGAGAACCCCAGATTAATATTTTAAAAAAAGGTAAAAATATTTCGGAAGTAAAGATGAACTTGTGCATGCCCTCAGACTAGGAGATTGTTGAGCCTGTGTTTCACATCTGTATAATCGTTTATTGTTGTGTTCTAATTGCTTCAAGACTGGGAATGTATGCCCTAAGGCTCTTTCTAAGAGGAAATTTCACCACTTTTATTTAGTTATATAAGTAAGCAATTTAGTGGAAGTGAATAAAGGAACATGTAGAGATAGAGATATTTAATGCAGTAATATTTGTACATTACTTCTTGCCTGCACTTCTGTCAGCGGTCAGGACTGCAATACTCTTAGCATTGTGCAAAAACTGTGTAGCTGGTGCAAAATGTAGACTTATAGTAAAAGGAGACCTTGGAGTGCAGATTCCCAGTTCATTGAAAGTAGAGTCGCTGGTAGACAGAATAGTGAAGAAGGCATTTGGTACACTTGCCTTTATTG
This sequence comes from Ginglymostoma cirratum, assembly GCA_024137785.1. NCBI lineage: Eukaryota > Metazoa > Chordata > Chondrichthyes > Orectolobiformes > Ginglymostomatidae > Ginglymostoma > Ginglymostoma cirratum. The sequence goes on along the minus strand of JAHRHZ010000051.1, from coordinate 31,748,898 downwards.
ATCAGTGCATTGAGTAGAGGTGTTAGGAGGTCATGTTGTGATTATACAGGACATTGGTTAGGCCACTTTTGGAATACTGCATTCAGTTCTGGTCCCCCTGTTATAGGAGAGATGTTTTGAAACTTGAAAAGGTTCAGAAAAGATTTACAAGAATGTTGCCAGGGTTGGAGGGTTTGAGCTAGAGTGAAAGGCTGAATAGACTGAGGCTATTTACCCCTGGAGCATCAGAGGCTGAGGGATGACCTTACAGAATTTCTTAAAATCGTGAGGACGTGGATGGGTGAGTAGTCAAGGTCATTTTCCCAGGGTAGAGGAGTCCAAAACTAGACGGCATAGGTTTAAGGTGAGAGGAGAATGATTTAAAACAGAGCTAAGAGGCAACATTTTCTTGCTGAGTGGTGGGTTTATGGAATGAACTGTCAGAGGAAGTGGTGGAAGTTGGTACAATTACAACACTTAAAAAGCATCTGGATAGATATATGAATAGGAAGAGTTTAGAGGGATATGGTCCAAATGCTGGGAACAGGTCTAGATTAATTTAGGATATCTGATCGGCATGGATGAGGTGGATCAAAGGGACTGTTTCTGTGCTGTAAAACTCTTAAGACTCAAAATAACTTATAACAGATTGGCCTTCTTTCTAGCCAATGAACCACAAATATTGTTTGAAAAAATCCTGTATATAATTTTGGGAAATGAAAGATTCTGAAAAGCATTGTTTTTTGAAATTCATATGTGGTCTAATGTAGACAGTTATTGGAGGTACCCTGGTTTATTAGTCAATATTATGAAGTGTACTTTACTTTTCCGGTAATTATATCAGATATCGAGGAATGTATAGATGTGCAAAGTTTAATCTGTGAAATATACAATGCAAATCATTTAGAAACTGCTTAAACACAAAATTTTATTAACATTTGAATGTTTAGTGTTTGATTGTTAATGTTGTGTATATTATCTATTTGTTCTTCAGGGACCTATTAATGCACAGATGCTAGCCCAGAGACAGCGTGAGCTTTTGAATCAGTATCTGCGTCAGAAACAGTTGGTGCAGCAGGTACCACAGAGGACCATGATGATGCGACAACAGGGGTTGAACATCTCACCAAACATGGCAAACTCGAACAACATGGCAGGAGCCATGACCACTCCTCGGATTCCTCAGGCATCACCACAACAGTTCCCATACCCTCCAAACTATGGTACTGGGCTTACTTCCCCACCACCTTCCACCAGTCCTTTCTCCCCGGTGTCCCCAAATCCAGGGACACAGCTCCTCTCTCACAGCTCCTTGCATGGCTCCCAGATGAATATGGCTAACCAGGGAATGATAGGAAATGTGGGAGGACAGTTTGGGGCCGTATTGAGTCCCCAAATGCAGCACAATGCCTTCCAGTTTCCCAGTTCAGGTACTGCCTTTCCTCTGAGTGCTGTTAACTATTAGAATGGCAAAAGTACTATATTGTAAAAAATGTATTATTCTTTTTCTTTGTATGTTGGGAATGATCGAGCGAATCAATTTTGGCTTTGCATTGGGTGTTCAGCTGTTGCTCATAATATCTTAAGCTTATTTATCCTGACCTGCCTTCCCTACTTTGTGAATGTGGTTTTTCTTTACTAACTTGCATGCACTGCCAGACTCCGTTTTGCCTAATATCACAGTTGTACTGTGAAAACCCAAGTCTTAAAGCTGTGAAAAACTCTCAAATTTAATTTTTTTGGAAGCTTATTTATACAGCACTTTAATATGATTTTGTACATACATAGCTACATTAAAATTAGCTGACAATTACGCCACAGATTGTAGGTCCAGGACCAACTTATTGATCCTAACAGTTCATTCATATTTGTAACAGGGTGTTGTTGAATGTGGAATTCTAACCATAAGAAATTGCGGAGAGATCAACTATACCAGCAATTGTTAGTGAATTGAATGAGTGGAAAATGTACAAATGTGGGGAAAGGGCAGATACATGAATTCAGAATGTCCAGTTTCAGTTAAAGCAGTAGAACTGATGCAGGGATGATTGGCCAAATGGTACTCACCAGTGCTGTTACTCTCTTTGAAACATATAAGATACATACAAGCACTGACTAGGGAGAGGTTGAGGAGATTTTTCAGTGCCTGGATGATTCTAGAATTAGTGGCACAGGCGATTAAAAATTAGAGGCGTTCTATTTAAGATAGAGATGAGGAGGAGTTTCTTCTCTGAGAAGTAGAGGCTGTGTCATTGAATATATTCAAGGCTGAGTGCGACAGATTTCTGATTGACCAGAAGTTGAGGTTTATTAGGGGGCAGACGTGAAAGTGAAGTGAAGGCCACAATCGGATCAGCTGTGATCTTATTGAATGGCGGAGCTGGCTTGAATGAACAGATGCCCTATTCCTGCTCCCATATGTTATGTTCTTTTTATGAGCATAAATTTACTCTTATCTGTAAACTGAACCTTTGTCTAATATAAATATATTCCCACACCTTTTGTGCAGCATATCAATTCTTTAAAAAAATTGCTTGGAATCTCGACCAGCTATTTATTTGTAGTGAAATGTAATTCATATCATTGAGGAGAGTTGTGAAGGTCCCTTTTTACCTTAATAAATAAATGTTTAGTATCTGTTTCTGCCCACTGTTGCTATGTAGAGAACGGATTTATTTATATAAACAAAAAAGTGGTGGTTTTATCAGTATCATCTTTGGTGGAGTATTGCAGCCATCTTCGTTATTGCCAGTTAATCATTCAAGCATCTATCAATCATGTGAAAGTAGAATATTAGAGTTTTAAACAGTAATCATGCAACATTTGTTTTAGAAGATAGCTATTAGTGTTAAGTAATATTAAAACAGCATTGAAAACTAAACTGACGAAAGGAGCTTTTACATTGAGTAGTATGGTCATTATTTGTTCTGCACATCTTAATGTTGCTTAACATGTGAGAATGCATAGGAATTGGATTTTTAAGGTATCATTTTACAAGTGAGTTCCTGGGATAATGCAGGATGTGATAGAATTTTACTATTAGTTGCTGTGCTACACTCTGAAAATTGAGTAGTATTTGGTTAAACTAGAGCTTCTGAAAATGAATATTTTGGAAATTCATAAAAACAAAAGGATGTTGAGCCATGTTTTAATATAGTAAAATTTTGCTTAACTCACCTGCAAACCTCTTGGTTACAAATTTGTAATGTCATAAATAAATCAATGTATGTGCATCCTATTTTCCATGCCTGGGAATAAAAGGATTCTTTACAAATTTCAGCTCAAAGACGTGCATTTGACTAAATTTAAACATTTTTTGTAGCAGAGATATTGCAAATATGTAGCCAAAGGTGGCATGAATTTAATCTTGGATTAACTAGCGCACAAAAACATGTCATTTTATTTTATATTGTTCTTCTGAAGTGCTTTGGAATGTTTTATCGATCTAAGTTCTTGTTTACAAAACCTGAAAAACATCATTATAAAGTTATCAGGAATAACCTATTCTAAAAGTACACATAGACTAACAAAATTTAACTTTAGTGGCAGCAAACAAATAGTTTTCACGTTTGTTCAGATGTATTTGTTGAGAGCATCAATTAAGTACAATATTTATAGCGCAAAAATACTAGAAGTTACTGAAAGCCTCCAATTTCATAATTAGCAGTGAGGAAGTGCCTGCTTTTGTTGGGAGCATGTAATAAGCATGAACTTGTTTCTATGACCAGTCCCCATTATAGTTGTGGATATAGAAATTTATAACGGAACAAGTGGGCAGGATCTAACAGTTTAATGTCAAGGTAATGAATAAAACGTTATGAAAAGAAGAATAAATTCTATAACTTTAAAATGAGTATCGGTTAATTTGGGCATACTTTGATTCAATGCTCCTAGCCTTGAGCCTCACTCTACTTAAAGACTGTATTTTGCCTTGATAAAGTGGTGCAGGTAATTAACTAGTATATTCCAGATTTACAAATCCTTAACTGAAGTGATATCCAGCCAAATATGTTATCAGATACTTCTAATTAGAACCAATTTACAGTTATTTCTTCTTCTTATTGAAACAGCTGGTAGTTCTAATTCATAACTTTTTTACTTCAGTAAAGATACCTTGCTCAGTAATTTCTGTTTTTTTACAAAATGTAAAAGGAACTGGTGGGTTTCTAAATTGATGCATTTTTGGAAATCATCGAGTATAATAAATTTGGCTGAAGCAGTTTTGTTTAAATCTACCAATATGAGGTAGCTATGAAATTAAGAGAATTCAGTACTGAACATTAATTGCACAAAGCACCCTGCATCCTAACAGCATTTCAAATGAGATCTTGGACCTAAAACGAACTCATGCTACATATGCGCTTTGGTTTTGGTACATTAGAGCAAAAGCTTAGAAATTACTTTGTAATTTCTATTATTGTTGCTTTAATCAGAACAGGGATTCATGCAGCAACTAAAGTATCAAATTTGGCTGAACATTTGAAATAATTCAATTACTTCAGGAATCTAATCTAATCTGCTGTTTAAATGGGAGAATTACATTATTAATCATGGGCTGATGGGCTGTTGTTGGGCAATTTACCGTGTCCCTACTCAACTATACAGCTTTCGTTCTTTTATTCCTTTGTTACATAATGCTTAAAGTAAATTCAACTTGTGAAAGAAAAATTAATCTGGAATAATTTTAGCCTTAAAGAAATGATATTCCTTTATTTGGAATATAGTAGTAGAAATATTAATACAGTAATTCTGCTTCTAATAGCCTGCTAAATTTGACAGCACAATACCATTATGGAGGGTTATACTCTTATGGTTAGCAGTACTTTTTTTTAAAGTACACTGAGTTACTGTAGTGCTCTGGTGTCTCCTGGGGTAATTAGAGAGGTTGTGGCATAGTTGTAATGTCACTTGACTAGTAATTAAGCTCCAGCTAATGTTCTGAAAACATGGATTTAAGTTCCATTGTGGACCATTATATGTAGGAGCAGAAATAATCCATTCAGCCCATTGAATTTGCTCCACCTTCAATGAGATCATGGATGATTTGATAATCTTCAACTCCACTTTCCTGCCGCCTTCCTGTAATCTTGATTCCCTTACTGATTAAAAATCTACCGTGTCCTTGAATGTACTTAATGACCCAGCCTCAACAACTCTCTGTATTAAAGAATTCCATAGATTTGGTAGCCACTGAGAAGAGATTCTTGAGGTTGTAGACATGCTCGCTGAGCCGGTGGGTTTGGTTGCAAACATTTCATCCCTCTGCTAGGTAACATCGTCAGTGCACCTCCAGTGAAGTGCTGGTGTTCTATCCCACTTGTCATTTATATGCCCGAGTTTGTTGGTTTTGTTCTTCAGTGGTTTGTACACAGGGTCCAATTCAATGTGTTTGTTGATGGAGTTCTGGTAGGAATACCAGGTGTCCAGGAATTCCCTGGCATATCTCTAGCGATTATGGATGTGGTGTCCCTCGCTGTCCGTGTCTAGTGAGACAAGTGAATTGGTTGTGTCTCTTCGTGGCTAGTTGGTGTTCGTGTATCCTTATTGTCAGTTTTCTTCTGGTTTGGTCTATGTAATGTTTCTCACAGTCCTTGCATAGTATTTTGTATATTACACCAGTTTGGCTGGTTTTGGGTGTGGGATGGATCCTTTACATTCGTCAATAGCTTCCATAGGGTGGTTGTCGATTTGTGGGCTATTCTGATACCTATGGGTCTGAATAGTCTTGTGGTCCTCTTTGAAATGTCCTTGATGTATGATAGGGTGATTAGTGAGTCTGGTCATGTTGTGTCTTCCTGTTGTGGTCTGTCTCAGAGGTAATGGCAGATTGTGCTTTTCGGGTATCCATTTCTTTTGAAGTATAAGTGTTCCTGTTTTGCTTCGCGTAGTTCTGGGTTTCTGCAATGTGTTGTGGCTTGTTTAGAAACAGAACCGGAATTAATGCCAACCACCCCAGCAAACCAAGGTAAATAAATAACAAGTGGGATAGAGCACCAGCACTTCACCGGAGGTGTAGTGACAGTGTTACCTAGCAGGGTGACAAAATGTCGGCAATCAAACCCAAAGACTTGATGAGCAAGTCTACAAACTCATCCACAACCCGAGCTACAAATCTTCTCCAAAAAGAAGATTCTTCTCCATCTCTTATCTTGTGTTTCAGTAAGGTCACTCTCATTCTTCTAAGCTCCAATGACTACAGACCCAACCTACTCGATCTCTCCTCATTAGATAACTCCCTCATAACTGGAAATCTTTTTGCGATTTTTGCATGAAGACCTGCAAATCCATGCTAATACATTGCCCCCACCAGTAAGGGTTCTTATTAAGTAGCCTTAGAGCAGTACCTTTTGCAAATCCAAATGTAGATCATTACTGGTTACCCTTTATCTTGTTAGCTCCTCAAAGAATTCTAATAAATTTGTCAGTTCTGATTTCCCATTTGTGAACTGACTCTGCATGATGAGAGTATGTATTTCTAAATGCTGTGATGTAATGTCCTTTATAAAAGACTTTAATGTTTTCCCAATACGTTATAGTTACCGGTTTTTGTCTCCTTGCCCTTTTGAATAAAGATGTTAAGTTGGCATTTTTTAAATTAATCTTTTGGGACTTTTCCAAAAGCTAGGGATTATTGGAAGATTTCTGCTAGTGCATTCCACTAGCTGTGGTGAAATTTAAGTTCAATTTATAAAAAGTAATCTGGAATATAAGTTGGTCTAATGAAGCTACTGTGTATGTTGTAAAATTCCATCTGGTTTAGTTATACCTTTTAGGGAAGAAAATCTACCATTCTCCTGATCTGGCCTACATGTGACTCCAGACCCGCAGCAATGTGCTCGACCCTTGACTGCCCTCGGGGCAATTAGGGATGGACAATACGACACTTGCACCCCATGAATGATTTATAAAAAAGAATCATGCACTGTGGCAATGTGTAAATTATGAAGGCCTCTGGTCTGCGTCAAGGCCTCTTAATCAGTTAGTTCAGTGCAATTGAGTTCTATATCCCAGGGTTCATTCCCTCTTCAGGAAGGTGGATCCTGAAGGCTGGATCACCAAAGTGGGTTTGAAAATGCACTTTTATATTTAATTAAAACCCAGGACTTCAGGTTGAACAAAAGGATGAGGAATAATATGTTGAAGTAGGGAAAGCAGTGATATTATCCTCTTACTTGTCTCCTTTTAGGCATTCCCTTGGATTTCATTTTGTGGATGGCAGCTTTTATTAATTATGAATTAATTTATTAAATTAATTACATCCATGTGCTTAAATGCCAAGAGATAACTTTATGATGTCACTGGGTCTGCACAGACAGCTTCCTGTGAATGGGAGTAATGTGGTTGAGAATGAAGGATTGACTGGAGATTGATCTTTACAGTGGAACTAAATGTTCGATCAAAATATGTTTGTGTCGGAGGGACACATCGGAGTAAAACCTAGCCTCTGTTAATCAATCACAAATAGAGAAATTGTTTGTGTTTTACTGTTTAGCTTTTTATGATAATCAAGTTTTGTACAGAAATTTCCACCTCTTGTTGGGGGTATTCTCTGCTTGTTTGGGCAAAGGGGCCAATCTGCAGCACCAGATCTTTTAAAAACAGTTACATCACCTTTCTAAAAAAAAAATTACGTGGATGCAGCTTTAAATGAAATACTTCTTTTCCTGTAAGCCTTGTAGACACTTAACTGTGTTTTTTATTGCATTTCTTCTGACTGACATTCTGGACATTGTTTTCTAGATTGAAGATTGTTTGAAATGTATTAGCTTGTTTATGTTTTTGTTTAATTGTACGTGGAAGAAATCCTTGTTCAAAATTGCTATATCTGGTTTTCTCATTCACAGGAATGAATCAGCAGTCTGATTCAGGATTTGGTGGAGCTACAACTCCCCAGAGCCCGTTAATGTCGCCAAGGATGAGCCATACGCAGAGTCCAATGATGCAGCAGTCTCAATCTACGCCGACTTACCAGTCGCCTTCTGAACTTAATGGCTGGCCACAGGGGAATCTAAATGGAAACGGGTACTTTTGATTATCTGCCTTAAACCTCAGGATACTGTATATAGTTATAATCAGGGGTGGGAGTTGGACAGTATGTTCTATCCTAAACCAGGAATGGAGGGTTTGTGTTATAGGGATAGGCTGGATAGCCTGGGACTTTTTTCACTGGAGTGTACCAGGTTGAAGGGTGACCTTTATAGGGGTTTATGAAATCATAAGGTGTATAGATAAAGTGAACGGCAGGTGTCTTTTCCCTAGGATGGGGGATTTCAAGACTAGGTGGGATGTTTTTAAGGTGAGAGGAGAAAAATTTAAAAAAGACATGCGGGGCAACCTTTTTACACAGAGTGGTTCATGTGTGGAATGACCTTCCAGAGGAAGTGGTGGATGTGCGCACATTTATGACGTTTAAAAGACATTTGAGTCAGTACAGGAATAAGAAATGTTTAGAGGGATATGGGCCAGGACAAGTTTAGTTTGGGATTATGGTCAGCATGGACTGGTTGAACCGAAGGGTCTGTTTCCATGCTGTATGACTCTATATAAGGAAATACAGCATAAATTATCATCAATAACCCATGGACATGCCTTTTCCTGTAATTGCATCAAAACTTGAGGAACAGGTTTACTAACCTGTTTAGGCACCTTGCAATGGGAAATAAATGTAGCCTTTCAGTATTTCCGACTCTTGAAGAAATACTAAAAAGGGAAATGTACTTAGTGAGTGGTCGACCAGATCTTACCAGGAGATTTCAAGTTTTCCTTTCTGCAAAATATCTTTCATTGTTGACCTAATGTGCTCTGGACTGGATGTTGTTAAAGTTGATATCTTAACTTCATTTTTTTTTCGATAATTGATACCATAGGCCATGTATGCTTTTATGGAGTGGGAGGGGTTCGCCAGAGATCAATTGATAGAAGAGGCAGGTGTAAAGCTCTGTTGTATTATCTACGGTGTTATGATCTCAGTCCAGTTAGGTAGCCTCCTTGAAAAGAAATATGAAATCCAATTCTTTACTGAAAGAATGCTGCCACAAGATGCCACAGTTTGAAACAAAGATTTTAACAAGAAATGTCAAATGAATCAAGCAGTAAACAATGTCTTGGATAATTTACACGTATCTTAAAATCCAATATTAGTTAAGCATGAATCAACAGATACGATTATAAACTATAAGTTACATACAAACAGCAAATACTACAATCTTGCAAATTGAGGTATACAGAGCGTCAAACTTAGTCACAAAGTCCTTCAAAACTCTGTCTTCATTACAAAAATTTTATCTTCTGTTCAAGAATGTAACAGCAACAGATACACCAATCTGAGTTCCATGGAGCACAGTGTTAACTAAAAATGGCACACATTTGTTGAACCTCCCTAACTCAGTCTGGGTGGTGTAGATTATCTTCAAGTTACTGACGCGGCTGCAGCTGTTGTATATTTGCTTAATTCCAGCTTCTGGATCTGGCCTTCATCTTCCTCACTTTGCCTGTACTACACCACTGGATTCATCAACTTCTGCTGAGCTCCGATGGCTCTGTTTCTTTTTAATATAGTATCAACTGGTAATTTTAGTTTCCAGTTCTCTTTGGTTTCCTGAGCAATAGCTTTGTCATTTTCGCACTTTCCTGTTCAACTTTGAGTCTGTCCCAAAAAAAATCCAAGTTTTGGCCACTGCTACGATAGAATCGTCACTGTTCTTACACACTCTGTACTGGTTTGTGGCAACAACACTTGCATGTTTTAAGCTGCTGAGCAAATACAAGATGTATCGACATTTTAGGGGACAGTGAGTCATGCAGCACGGTAAGGATAAGGATGATTAGTGAGTGAGTGAGTTTTAGTATGACATGGGGCGCAGGAGACTGCACTATGAGAAAAGCATTATGAATAATGAGAGGCCAGTGAGTCAACTGTTGGAATAATTTATCCTAGCTGTGATAAAAGTGTGGGTAAACATTTTGGATTACTGTGACAAAAATTGGGCAGTAAATGTATCATGTTGTGTACAAAATAATTTTGTCTGTCCTTTTTTTAAGATTCATAACTTCTGATAGAAAAGACCCATGTGATCAAACATATTTGGGAAATATAATTAACCTAATGGTTAATTTCTTTTTTGTTTCTTGTAATACAGCATGTTTTCACAGCCATCCCCGCCACAGTTTGGACAACAGGCAAACACCAACATGTACAGCAACAATATGAATATCAGTGTTTCTATGGCAACCAATACTGCCGGTATGAGCAACATGAATCAGATGTCAGGGCAGATTAGCATGACCTCAATGACCTCTGTGCCTACATCAGGATTATCCTCTATGGGTGCTGAACAGGTAAGGGATGAGCAATGATTTTTATTTTTAATTCTAATGTTTTGTTAACAGCAAATGGTGGCTGCCGAAATGGTGGCAGAGTAGGACTCCTGAGCTGGAGCTCGTCCGCTCTGTTTTTTTTTCTCTCTCTCTTTTTGTGTTGTTTCTTTTCCTTTTCTTTTTACCACCCGTGCTCTGGCAGCATCAGTGACGTCCGGGGTGAAAGCCAGTGTGGACCATGGCACCCAGCTATGAGGTGGAGCCCAGTGCAGTGTGAGATGGAAGGACTGTTATTCTGAATTCTTATTTCCCTACTGCTCTACTTTATTTCTGGACTTGTTATTTCCTTCTTTATCAAAATTTTTCCCCTAAGAATTTGTGCCTAGGTCCCTTTGAACCTAAAATGGCACTCATGAGTACAAGTGACAATAAAGCTAATTCTAATACTTACAATTTTTTGGACCAATAGCTAAGGTTTCAACAAAGAGGCTAGAGACCCAAAGGGTCACATGCAATTTTGAGATAAGGTAGAAATTGTTATTCTGGCTTTACTAAGGCACTTGATATTGGAAAGCATTTCAAGTATTTGTAGTCTAGGATAGAAACGAGTAGTATTTGAATACCGTCTGTTACATTTGGACATCACTGAAAGAGGGTACTAATTTTGTAATATGCTAGCTGATTTTTTTTTTTTATTAAGGTTGTTTTCAAAACAACTAACGCACTAACTAACTAACAATGTTTGTAAATCCATGTGTTGCTTTCCCTAGGCTAGATGGAAATACATTTCCATCTTTTTTTTTCATTCGATGTATAAATACATCATTTGGAGCTAAGGGTCAAAAGTTACCTTCTATTTAATTTCTGGTTCTGGATCATATGAAGCTTGGAAATAATGGCTCAAGTCCACCGACTGGAAGGTGGTCCTTTCATCAGTGTTGCCAGGTCACCTACCATCCCACCAGCATCCACATTCAGAAGATCATCAGATGCCATTTCCGCCACCTCCAGCGAGCTGCCACCACCAGACTCATATTCCCCTCCCCTCCCTTGTCCACCTTCCGCAGGGACTGTTTCCTCTGGGACACCCTGGTCCACACTTCCTTCACCCCCAACACCTCCCCACAGCCCTATGGTACCTTCTCCTCTAACCAGCAAAGGTGCAACACCTGCCCATTTACCACCTCCCTCCCCAGTATCCAAGGGCCCAAACATACTTTCCAAGTGAAGCAACACTTCACCCACATTTCCCAGAATCTAGTCTACTGCATTCGCTGCTCACAATGTGGTCTCCTCTACACTGGAGAAACGAAGCGTAGACTTGGCGACCGCTACGTTCCGCTCGCAAAAAAGACCCTGAACTACCTGTTGCCTGCCACTTTAACGCACCACCCTGCTCCCTGGCCAACATCTGTCTCTGGCTTGCTGCAGTGTTCCAGTGAAGTTCAACGCATGCTGGAGGAACAACACCTCATTTTGCGCTTGGGGACCCTACAGCCGTCCGGACTCAATATTGAGTTCAATAATTTTAGGGCCTAAACTTTCCCATGTCCCAGCCCCCTACCCCACACACCAGGCCTTGTTACCACATAGCCTGCCATTACACACACCCTGTTGTTAGTCACTAACAGTCCCCATTAACAACTATTCCCAGCCTGATCGTTAGCAACTCCTTTGCCTGTCCAACTGTCTTTCTCTGTCTTTGGGCTCTATCCTATCGTTTACTCCCTACTGCAACCACCTCCCTATTTTCTGCATATAAACTGGCATTTTCCCAGCCATCACCAGTTCTGAGGAAGGGTCACTGGACCCAAAACATAAACTCTGTTTTTTCCTTCACTGATGCTGCTAGACCTGCTGAGCTTTTCCAGCAATATTGTTTTTGTTGCTAGGAGTTGCATGTCTGGGCCACATGGAAGTCTCAATGCAGCTGATTCTGCCAGAATTGCCCAGGAAGTTAAAAGTTCCAATGGGCATTTACCCAGCGTCTCAAAGGCTCTTAAAATGTCCCTGACTCTTCACTTGGAGTTGGAGACTTTAGATAGCTCCTAGAAGTCTGTTTTAATTAACCCAGGAGAAGTTGGGTTACTAAGTCCTCATCAACTGACCTGCTGCCCTCTGCACTTAACTCAGCCATACTCATTTGCTGGAAATTATTATTGTAGCATCCGGTGTTATTTAATAGCAGAAAACCAATTACATACAGGATTATTAATTAACAAAAATTCATGGAGCAGAACATTGATGGGCTTTTTTTATTGTTAAAAAAGAAATATACTTTAATTTGTCAGTATGTTCTCATTTGAAACTTCAAGTTAGTCAGCAGAACCACACTTCCCAAAAGCCCAGAATGTACTTTCATGTAAAGTATTGCGGTAACCTTGTGGAACGTTAATCAATACTGAAGACTCAGATGTCAACATGAAAGGTCATGAGCTTTATAGTTTCTATCCCATACTCTCCTTCCATTCCCTCCAAAACACACAGACAGTGACACACACAGTTAATTTATTGGATCAGGTATGTACGTAGTGGTCTTATATACACCTGAGACGGCAAAAAATTTATCGTCTTTCCTGACCTGATCCATGATTTCTTTATCAAAACCTTTTCTAGATCAGCAGACATATCTGTAAATAGCACATTCGGCACTCAATATTAAATTTAGGTCATTAGATTGGTCATGGGTGAAACCATCAAAGTCGCCCACACGATTAGTTCTGCTGACCATTTACTTCAGGACAACTGACAGCAAGTTTACTAATGACTAGTCAGTACAGGAATATTGTTTCCTGTCTGAGGTTAAATTACAATGAATATTCAGATGCTCAGTGGTGCAAGAATCGTATTTCTGTGCCATTATTGATGTGCAGTAGGCAGCATCAGCGTTTTGTGAAGTTTATGCTTTATAAGCTCACAGATACTGGTTTTTGAAAATTCCTGTTTGGCATGCAGGATCTATAAGGATTTGTAAAGCCCAGTTTAGTACTAATTTGAAAATCAGAGTTTTCATTTTAATGTTACTTTGAAGAACAGGAGGAAAACCAATGAGAAATAATTGGGTCCCAAATTTGTAAGCAAATGCAGAGAAAAGAATGAAAAGACAAGGTCCAATTAATCTAAATGACAACTCATTGCACCATTAATGGGCTCAATGTCCAAGTCCCACAAAACCCTGTTTAAATTTAAAAGTCAAACAAATAGCCTATGCTTTTTAATTATGGCATGACCTACTAACTTGCCTTTATGATGGAACATTTAAAAATAGCACGGATTATACACATGATACAGTTGCAACTTCACGTTTAGTAACAAGCGCCTTGATATGATCCTGAGTTAGTCTCTGATTGATGACCTTTCATCTTGACGGTACCAGCACTGTTGTAATTTTGCATGTGCCATGGCCAACTTCGAAATTGCAACGTGTTGCAGCATGAGAAAACAATATTTGCAGCAGAAAAGAACAGAAGATCATGTACCCCTTTTTAAACAAAAATCCAAATTGTTTCTGTCGCTAGTAAATTTATCAAATGTGTGATATCAATGAAGCGGATACATCGTATGTTGTATATATGCAGCTCACAATCTGACTTTGCTGAGAATACAATGGATAAGTTGGTGGTTGGTTTTTAGGACACCAAGGTTTGAAATAATCTGGTTCAGCCCAGGAAAGTGGTCAGCAATAACGAAGTTGAATTATTATGGGAGCGGCAGTCATCCTAATTTTTAGCTGGATGTAAGCTGCAGCTCATCAGAGACCTGAATACTGAGCAAACAATCCGCCAGCACAAAGGAAGATGGTTGTGATTGTTGGAGGTCGGATGTTTTCCATTAAATCTCTAGAAATTTTCATAAAATTTTGCCTGCCAATTATTCTACATACTTTACACTATCATTCTCTTTATTCCCAATAATATCCTAGAAGACATTTGCAAAATACTACCCTCCATTACTCTCCACCTTCACTTTACAAAACAACATATTGCATAAATGTGTAATAGGGGTTAAGCCTAAAAACATGGCTATCATAACTAGTGAAATCACCATAGTCCTACCATTCCATAGCCTGCACTCTCATTAGAGAAAGACGACCGACAATAGTTTTAACCTGAAGGTGGGGGGCGAGATTGAGAAGGAGAGTCCTTCATGGAAACCTCAGCCAGTGTGGGAATTGAAACCGTGGCATTGTTCTTCTTCTGCTTTATGAACCAGCAACTGAGCTAACTGACACCCTACAACACAACTAATACTGTTATTAAAAAAAACATAACTAATTGCCAACCTTAGTTCATATCACCATCCAAGAATTGTAGAGAATATAGGTTGTAGCTAATCTGTGGCTGCCATGCCTTAACCACCAGTTAGATTATGTGTTGTTTTGACCATAATTTATTTTGAGTTGAAAATTGTTTGAACTCTCTATTTGTGCTGTTCCATAGTGTTACAATTCTGGGATGAAAGGCAAAACATGCCCTTGAGTAAAAGTGAAATACAATCAAGCACTTCCGATCATTCAAAGTGGAGCAATTTTATACCTGTGTTTGCTGAACTCCATTGTGTAATTTTTCAATTGCAAAGGAGACATAGAGTCACAGAGTTGTACATTATGGAAACAGACCCTTTTGTCCAGCCAGTCCATTCCAAACATAATCCCAAACTAAGCTGTCCCACCTGCTTGCTCCTGGCCCATACCCCTCCAAACCTTTCCTATTCATGTATTTATCTAAGCAATATAAGCTGATGGATCAGTAATAGAATGTTGAAGCTTGTTTCTTAATTGCAGAGGAACTTTAGGATCCAGGCTAAAATACTTCTTTCCAGGTGAAGTTACTGGCTTGAGGATGTGGCATTTACACACACATCTGTTTTGATTTCATTAGTTCTCTGACTGTCAAAGAACAAATATTTCATCTGTTGTCCATCTTTTCTTCCATTGAATGGAACATATATTAGTTGGCATGTTACTTAGTCGGCAGTAATATGTTCAGGGAGGCAATGACCTAGTGGTATTATTGCTGGACTGTTAATCCAGAGACCCAGACAACATTCTGGGGACCCAGGTTCGAATTCCGCCACAGCAGATGTTGGAATTTGAATTCAAGAAAATATCTGGAATTAAGAATCTAATGATGACCATGAATCCATTGTCGATTGTCGGAAAAACCCATCTGGTTCACTAATGTCCTTCAGGGAAGGAAATTGCCATCTTTACCTGGTCTGGCCGACTCCAGACCCACAGCAATGTGGTTGACTCTGAACTGCCCTTTGGGCAATTAGGGATGGATGATAAATGCTGCCGAGCCAGCGTTGTCCTCATCCCTTTAATGAATAAAGAAAGGAAATGAGACTTCAATACAAGTTGAATGGGAAAAAAATCTTCATTGGCATTTGTGTTTCAGTTAAGAACAAAACTTTATTGTGATCACTTGCTAATGAAAATTAGAACTCATTATACTCGTGGTCACGTTTGGTCCACATGCAAAGGATAATTTGCAGGGACATGTTCTGGAGCAATATGTATTTATTCTATTACTGGGCTAACACTAACCAAGAGTAGAACTTGACAGTACTGTGAATCATCCTGGCTGGAAGATGAAAGTCCCCAGAATCACAATGGTTAATTTTGTAAGGTCTGTGTAGGTCTCTAACTTGGTGGTGGTGCTCAGAGTTTCTTTGTTATACCTTGGTCTTGCTTTTCTGTTGGAGGTGTTTGTGGGTACTGTCTTTGAACAAAGATACAAAAAGACAGGCCAGCCAAGGCTTTTTTAAAACAACAGTGTAGGAGATGGCAATAAAAAGGGGAGGAATTTGCTGACTGCAGAGGGTGTAATTTTTTTGAAAGATCTTGTGCGTAAGGTTTTCTTTCTTTGGATGTAAACAATGGACGTATTCGATCAAAAATGAGATGACTAACTTGTTGAGCTTTGGCAATCCATCATTTTGCTCAGTGAAAGATAACGCAAATATGTAGTTCCAATACAGTGTCACAAAAGGAAAGTTTAATCATTAGATCAGTCAAGTTGTTCTAACAGTTAGCAACAAAATCAAAACAATGTCGAATTCAAAGAAACTTGTAGACAATGCAATGTAATTCATTTTTGTTAATTTATTTTGATATAATACATAGAATTAATGTAAATAATGAACAATGGTGGACTCTACAATTAAATTACCTTGCAGTGTGTAAGCTCCAAAATTGAAGCCTGATTATTTGAATAGATGAAATCTGTGAAACAATATCCAGAGCAGTCAGCATCTTCAGCAGTGATGGGGAGATAACACAATGAGGAAAGGTGACTCCCGGTGCTAAAGCCTGGAACTTGTGTTGCAGTTAGCATTTATATCAGTTAAGTTTTAATGCAGCCAGATAGAGTAAGACTTCCTTTGTTTTGACATCAACAACGTGTTCACTTCCAGCTGATAAGGTTTTTGTTTCTCATGCCAACCTTTGTCCTATAGTCTCTATTTTAAAATGCATTGCGATTCTCTGGTTCACGCTCTTTTATGTTAGACTCTTGAAACATCTCATCAGTCTAAACCGGATCCAAAACCAGGCTCTAGAGGTGAAAGGCCAGTCCCATACCACTGCTGTATCGGTCACTCTATACTGTATTTATTAAGCACTAAATTGCAAGCAATAATCAAGTGGTTTTCTTTTTATTTCTGGAAGAAAAGATGAAAATAGGCTAATTACCTAGATAATTTGATAAAATGTATTAGAAAGTGAGCATTGAGTTATAATGTGTCACTATCTCTCTGAAGGTGTGGGCTGTAGCTAGTTTGTAAAATTTTTTTTACATATCTGCATCCAGTATCGGATTTGAGACATTGGAACAGGTTCTGCGGCAGGTGGATAGGAACATTTTCTACTGCTATTAAGAAGGGTTTAAACTAGGTTGGCAGAGGGACAGGAACTGATTCAAAGGAAGCAACATTTGTAAAAGGATGGAGTAGAATAATAAGCAAAAATAGGGGGAGTAATGGCAGGCATCAAATAGGATCAAAATGAAGAATAATGATAAAAAGGTTGAATTAAGGGCACTCTAAATGCATGCCTCAATTGCAGAACGGTGGATGATTTGAATGCACAACTTGAGGTGAATGGAAATGATTTAACTCCATTACAAAGACATTGTGCCAAAGTGACTGAGATTGGGAATTGCATATCCAACAGTTTTCAACACATTAATAATAATGTAGATTAAAGGATTGAGATCAGTTTGGAGCTAAGAAACAGCAAAGTGAAGCGAGCATTGTTGGGAATTGTTTACAGAACACCAAATTGTGGTGATGCTGTTGGACAAGCTACAAATCGGGACATTATAGATCCATGTCACATGGGTAATTTTGTAATAATGAGAGACTTCAATTTGTACATAGATTGGGGTAGGCAAGGCAACATTAATGATGTAGGGGACGAATTCCTGAAATGTGTATGAGATGAATTTCTACAATAGTATGTTGAGGAGTCAACTAGGGATTGGTTATTCTGGATTTGATATTGTATAGTGAGAAAGGGCTAGGTAATAACTTGGCGTAGAGGAGCCTTTGGGAAATTGTGACCTTAATATGATAAAACTTACATAAATGTGACTATGGCATCATTCAATTTGAAACTGGTCTTAAATATGAGCAAAGGATGTTGATGGTTGAGGATCAAGTTGGCTAGAGTAGATTGGCAAGTTACACTAAAAGATTTGATGGTAAACAGGCAATGGCTAGTATTAAAAAAAAAACACTAAGGTCTACAACTGTTATATATCATCGCTCTAAGGCACAAATACCCAAAGGAACAGGTGGATCAACCATGGTTAACAAAAGATGATATATTAGATGAAAGGAAATTACTTATAAGAATGCCAGACATGATGGTCATTTAGAGGATTGGGAGCAATTTAGGCTTTAAAGCTCTTTGGAGATGCTATACAAATGCAAGCCCTTTTTTTCTGAAATAGACCCTTTGAATTGAAAGTATAGCATTGAGTGAATTTGAAGGTAGAGAAAAGCAAATTTTCAATTTAAAAATGTCTAATAATCCGTCCTTCAAGTAGAACATCAAAAAATAAGAGCAGGGCCCTGCAAATCCCTTTCCAGAATGATGTTATTGGAAGTAGCATTGGGTAAATTGAATTTCGCAGATGTTTGTAATTTTAATAAAATTATGAAGTAGCAAATGTTTATTACTTTTATTCTTTGTTTCTTCAATCTGTGTAAATTTTTTTTTAGCTCTTAAACAGCAGGTCACATTAAATATTTAGCACCAAAGCTAGCTTTTGATTGTTATGTTGTGCTGATGCGAACTTAAAAGTTTTATGCTGCTTTGCTAAGAAAGATTTATTACAAGATTGCTATAATAATCAGCTGTAGTAAATAATTGATTATGTTTCCATTAGTACAGGAATAGACTAATGAACTAATGGTGAATAGAAAATGGAGTGAACCTGACCACATTCCTGTACTTTAAAATCTCATTAAAAGGCAGTATTTTAAACAGTGTAACATGGTACATGCAGTGCTGGTTTATCAGTTCCTGTAAACTGCTGACTCTCATGCTTTGGAGTTGGAATTTTTCTATTAAACACAATCAGTACGCTAGGTAGGGAGCATACTGCAAAAATATTCAGAATATGCTGTAAACAATGAATGTATTGTGAAACGAATTTTACAGAAGGAACTTTGGATATTTGGTTATTGCACCAGAATCTTGGGTAACGGGTTCACTCTGAAGTACATAAGCGGCTTCTAAAAAGCACTGTTTTGAAGCAAGCATGTCTGAAAGATGCAGGCAGTAGAGTAAAAATGGGCCAGAAATTGCTTATACACAATTCCTTGCCCATTTCTGAGGAAAGGTCACTCAACCCAGAACGTTAACTCTGATTTCTGTCAACAGATACTGCCAGGCCTGCTGACCTTTTCCAGCAATTTCTGTTTTGGTTTCTGATTTACAGCATCCGCAGCTCTTTTGGTGTTTATTAAGGATTTTCTTATCTTCCAATCATTTGAGATTCCTGATTCTGCAGGTTTGAACTTGTCATGTTACATTCTTTGTTGCTGCAGGTTAATTAATTATTTCGTGCTTTTCCATTCTGCAGAAATATTGCTGACCCTCAGGATTGCTATTCCTCCTTCTTCAACAAGGTTCATGCGTTTGCTGATGTACAGTGCAAGATCACGTTTAGGTGGCAACCCAACAAACAAACTCCTCCAGATCAAGCCAAGAAAAGTACAGCAGCCAATTGAACACTCAGCCAGGCTTAGAGAAATTTTGTTACAAGAGTTGCTATCGGAGAGACAGGCTCCTTAGTAGCAATGTACCTGCCTACTGAAGCTGCTTTGCCCATTAATTGCATTCACCATAAGTGTGACTTAAGTCTGTCCTCACAATGGATTGACATCGGCTTTGAACCCTGTCCGATGAATGTATTTCTATCGTCGTTTTGCAGGATGAGCACATATTTGCTCTTTTGATTTTGATCCTCAGTGGTTGCTGACTTTTCTGCTATTTAATCCAATGTGCAGGCTTTCAGCCATGTTTTCCTCCAACAGTATTTAGAAATGCAGCTTCTTTTTGAAAGATTATGCTGTGTGTAATTAGAAAAAGAACTTGCAAATAAGCTGAGTGAATGCTGTTAAAACAACAAATTTTGGTTTTGGAAGGTATCTAAATGGAATTTGACATTATTTTTATGTTTTTGATAAAACCAAATGGGAATAGACTTCAGGTAGGTTGTTAGTTGATGTCAGCAAAAGAGTTAGTGTATTATCTTTTTATACTGGGGTTCTGCTCTGTGGAGTCATGACTTAACATCCACGATGTATGATTTTTCTTGGACACCATTTTTAATTATGACGGTTAACAAGTAGAATGTATCTGGTTCCACAGACCAAGACTACCTGTTAAATGTTCTCAGCTCTATAGATGCTCACCAGTTACACAATAACAATTTGTCCTAAAGCTACTGTTACTCAATAACAGGAAAAAATAAAGCACCAACACACTCTGATCTGTTGCAAAACAAGATGGAACAAGCTTTTTTAACCCTTACAATAGGCAGAGATCCAGAATACTTGAACTATCTCTCTTTTCCTTTCTCTGTTGAGATACAGTGGTCACATTTTCACGCTGGCTATTACAGGAGCAGCTGGCTTCTTCCAGTGTAACAACCCAGGGAATTCCTCACAAAACGAAGACGGGAGCTTTTCAATCTCAAGCAATTAATCTGTCTTAGCAAAACTCCTTCATACCACCATCCCAATAGCAGCAGAATCACCCACAAAAGTATTTGTTTTCATCTGGTTGTAAACTCATGGCCACTCTGCCATTGCAGAAGCAGCACCAAAAGTTCTGTCTTTCACCAGTTCCACATTCCTGGTCATACAATAGTAGCTGGTCAGTTCTGACAAAATGTCACTGGACTCCTGTGCACCAAGGACTGATTTTCCATCATCCCCGCTTTCCAAGCTTGATTCCTTGTCTTTCTATCCCTTTTCTCTCCAAGTAGTTACTGATCTCTCTTAGACTGTACTCCTTTGCATCAGTTAAACGGCTGACTGTTCAAGGAGTAACAAGGTCTCTTCTCTGTCCACCAGTGTATGCATTTTTGTAACATGATCCTGCAGGCCAGACTGATTGTGATTTGGAATTCAGGTGCATCACTAAAAGCTGCCAGGTTCTTCTTCACCATAAGCACTTTGAGATAATTCTGCAAAGACGAAATACTGAAAGCAAAGCTAAAAGTTATTTCTTCTCTCCCTTCTATTTTTATAGTATGTTGCTTACACATTTTTATAGTTTTTATGCAGCCTAGCATGTGTTTTTTGTGTAGAAACTATTGTATCATGGCTCTATTGCATGAAGATGAAGAAAGATTACTGGCTCAATGGTGTAACAAGCCCAGAGGTAGTGCCAAAATTATAAAACTTGGAGGTGATGACAAAAATTTATTTTTACTGAATTTCAAAATACAAAGGATAATCAGCAGAAATCAGAAAGCTGATTCACAATGCTTTAATGATGAAACTCATTCATCGGAAGGAGTATTCCTGTTGTTCTTTCCAGTGCATAACACTCTTAAATAACTGTCCCTGAGCAGTTAATTTGACCTCTGGCACCAAACAGCCAGGAACAGTGGGTTTAAGATGCTTGTAAATTTTCAGTTGTGAACAGGAAAATTACTTATCATTTGACTAGATCTGCAGTAACTTGAGTGATCTAAAAACCTTCATGTATATAGAGTCAATAATGTATTATTCTTGGTTATGTTTCGAATCGCTCCTCGGTATTCCTCTATCTACAAACACCCACAAACCATTCCAATTTAGATGGAGTGATTCAGAAGGCACTTCCCTTGCTGATGGATGAAGAAACTAGTCTCTGAGAGGCAGGTTCAGCTGCCACATGTGAAATTACCAGCTGTTTTCATGGGTTTATCATTCTCAGCATTGGCATCTGTTGCAATGCCAATATAGCCAGTCTTTGTCGTGCCAATACATGCCAGCCTGCAGGAGGTGTCATCATTCTCCATATCAGCTAGCGTCATCTGAGTGCTGTAATCAATGTGTAGAGTCTTCATAATGTGCTTGCAAACATGGCTTTAGACATACCACCAGTCATTTGGCTTCAGCAACCTCACCATATAGGAAGCCCTTGGTTTTACAACATATTCCAACTTTTGGATATGCCCAAGCTGACAAAGTCCCCTCTGAATGCAAACTTGGGAGGTTTGCTTTTTGAGAGGATTGCCACTTCTGTGGTTTTTTTGTCCTGATTGGATAAAGTATAACAAACAGCAAAGACAGAAGTTCTTTAACTTCTCGCCCCCAGCAAAGTGGTTTTAGTTTTAGTGCCGTAAACAAATGCAATTTAAAATAATCATTCTAGTGACCTACATAAATATGTTTGGAATTTAGGGTTTTGATGTGTTTCTCTTGAAGTATATGCCTGCAGTAGATATGGATTTTTTAAAAATTCTGCATTTATTTTGTAACCAATCTGAAATATTGGGTTTGAGAGATTATCAAGTTTAACTGGCATGTAAGTCAAACATTTTAGTATCACCAAATTCATTTAGGCAAATGAATCAAAACAATTTAAAATTGATCTGATTAAAATGAAACTCTACAGAGTAGATTACCTCCACGACATTATCTTATCTAAGTGTATTAGTCCAGATGATTTTTGATGCCAGATGTATAAATCATAAACACAGACTATAGCCCTGTGTGTAAGTTTTCTTTAACTAATGAAATTCATCTTTACAGTCATGACTGTGCTACTGGTCTGTTTAGTTGAGTTTACTTGCATAAGTATTCATGGGATAGTAAAGCTTGTATTGTGAACCATAAAAATAAGGTATTGGGGCTGTTCAAGTTAGTGTTCTAAATAGTTTATTGTTCATTATAGCTTTATAATGCTGTGGGATCAGAGAATATAGGCGTTTTTGTAAGCTGCAGAAACCCAGTGCTTCAGTACTATTTCCTAAAGTCATTGGCAGGTTCCAGGTGCAAAATGCGGCAGGTCTAGGATTAGATGCTACCACAACTAACAAAACACAAATAGCCATAAGGTTTCAAATGGTAGAATATTTTGTAAATTAAAACAGGATGACTTTTGGAAAGCATTTGGGTATATAAGCGTCTGATGTATGTAACCAAGCAATAACTTTTACTTGAGAGCATATGTTTTACATACTTGTAGAATTTTGATGAAGTAAAGTCCTTAAGTTGATTCAAAGTGAGGTACAACAGTATTATGTTAGATACCTTGGTAGCAGCCTCTCTCTCTCTCTCTCTCTGTCATTGTACATAAAAAAAATCATGATGCCTTGATAAGTAGCTATGAAATTTGTTTAAGTAACATTGGTGAGGCCAACAAATTACCTGGTGGTTCTCATAGATAGTGAGCAACCATTTTTAGTTTTCCAAAATGTACAGATATCAAGCCTAAATCCCCAGCAAACTGCTACACTGATCTGCATAGTTTCTCTCAGTCTAATAGTTTGATTAGAATTGGAAGACTTTGTGAATAAATTAGAAGTAGGTGCCTAGTTTATTAAGCTGTTTTGGGACCTGATGATTTTGTATTTGTGTATCAGGCTACAATGGAACAAGCTGTCAATATTGGCCCAGTACAAACACTGATCATATTGATCACTGTAGAGAGACTGAATAACTGGCCTGTTTTTGCCTCAACAGTTGCTTTTAGGAAGAAGTTCTACCACATCTCACAGCTCAGATCATTCAGTTGATGAAGAACTGTGTTATTTCTGTGTTAAAATGACATCATTGTGTTTCAGACTGCTTTAGTATGATATAGCTTTATGTAAATACTGCTGTGAATGAGGAAAGTTTTCTGAAATGCAGGCATTTAATTTTGCAGAGTTAGAGCCTAGACCTTTGCATTTGTGTCTATGGGAACATTATGTAATGACCTAACAACCAGTTTTCTGTATTTATTCTCTTTTATATCTGTGCTTTATCTTGATAGACATGGTTTACAACTGGATGTGTCACTGTTGGAATTGTGCAAATGATAAATCTGCTGTTGCCCACCGAGCCAAAAGATTTTTAAAACCATATTTCTGGTAAAAGTGAGAACATGTATGTCATGTGGTCATTTAAACTCTGTATAGTGTGACCTCAATTTATATCTTCTGTAGATTTGAATGCGTCAAGGTCTATTCTCTTGGAAAGTGAGGGTGCATGGGAGCTACTTTCATTAGGAAGCAACATCTCTCTGATTGCATTATGTTCAATCTATAACATTTTCCTCTAACAAAATTTAAAGTAATGATGCAAAATTAACATTAAGAACTATGTATTGTGATGCTGTACGTTGCAGACAAGCAGGGCTGTGTAGCTCCGTTTGCAAAATCCAAAGATTTCACTGAGTTGATTTTAAAATACAGCTAAGCCATGGTATGTTGGTGTGGTTGAACATCATTTTATAGTATTTCTACACAATTAATTGTTGACTGGATGCAGACACATTCTCTGTACAAACTATTCTATGGATTTTCAATTTGATAGGCACTTCCTGTCTACTTTTTTCATTTAGAGCTTGAACTTGTTTTGTAAAACCTTGTCAATTTCTTAGTACAGTGCAGGAAACTCAAATGCTATAACTTAGCATAATGCCTTAGATATGTTTTTATGTCCTGTATATTCCTAGCAGCTGTTTGTTGTATTATATTGTTTGTATAGTGAATTGTGTAAAATTTTTGAATGTCATCAGTTATTAATTTTTTGTCAAATAATAGAAATATCATAGCAATATGGATCCATGGTTATTGCTTAGTTTTTTGCAGTTATTTTATTACTTTGTGGTCAGTAGCGGGTCACTATTTGTAAAATGTATTTTCTCCCCAGTCTCTGAGAGGTGTATATTGACGAGTTGCAAATTCTAAGCAATATGTAAAGTAAGATTCTTCAGAAGGCTTACAGTGTTGCAAGTTCAGAGATGTATTTTTTTTTAGTTCACACTAAACACCTTTACTTCTTCTGGCATCCATGTTTGTATCCTTTATTGTGAGCATTTTATGCCAAGTTAGGTATATTCAAAGAAACTTAAAAAATACATTTATGCAAGTTGTTAACTAATATTGCTTTTGCTGATGTCATTTGCTTACTTGATGTTAAATAATGCTGTTGTAAATAAAGAATCCTGTTATTGCGATGTTTAATAAAATTTAATTCCTTTGAATTTTACATTTTTAATTGTGTAAATGCAACAAAGTTCATACATTTTGCAAAAGCACAAACCTCAGATCTTATAGACACTTACAGCATATTATGTCCACACTAGTCAACAAAGATCTACTGACACTAATCCTAATTTCCAGCTCTTGAACCTGTAGCTCTGATGGTTATAGCAACAGAACTGAATATCTAAATAATGCTTAAATGTTATGAGAGTTTCTGACTCAACCAGCCTTGCAAGCAGTGGGTTCTCGACACCCACCACCCTTCTGAGTGAAAATATTTCCTCTCAACTCCCCTCTTAGCCTCTACATCTTTCTTTAAATCCTTTCCCCTTGGTTACTGACACATACACTAATGAAAAAAGTGACTTCCTATCCACCCTGTCTACGCCCCCTAATCTTAGATACCTCTATAAGGTCTCCTTGCTGTGCCACAGTAACCCAGCCCGTCTACTTTTTCCTTCAGCTCAGACAGCATCCTGACAAATCTCCACTGCACACACTCTTGTTTAATCACGTCCTTCCTATGATGTAGGCACAGTGTGTAGTTGTTGTAGCCTAACCAGTGTTTTATGCAGTTCTAGCACAACTTTCCTGCTCTTTCCTTTATTAGACAAGGCAAAGAATACAAGTCCATTTTTTGCAAAAGAATTTGAAAATTTTATATGAATGATGAGAGGTTGCAAAGCTCTGAGATGCACAGATCTGGATGTCCTGGTGCATGAATCACAGAAGTTTAGTCAGCAGGCACAGCAAGTAATTGGGAAAGCCAACAAAATGTTATTTCTTATTGAGAGAGGAGAACTGAATGCAACAGTAGGGTGGCTATGCTTCAGATATACAGGGTGTTGGTGAGACTGTGTCTGGAATACTGCGCACAGTACTATTCACCGTACTTACGGACGAATATTACTGATTTGGAAGCAGTTCAGGGAAGGTTTACTAGACTAAGACCTGGATAGATTTCATTTTGAGGAAAGGCTACACAGGTTAGGCATGTATTCTAAAGAACTTAGAACAGCCAGAAGTGACTTAATTGAAACATAAAATTCTGAGGGGACTTAACTGGGTGGATGTTGTAAAGCAATTTGCTTTCGTGGAAGAATCTAGAACTAGTGATCAGGATTTAAAAATAGGGAGTTGCCCATTTAAGACAGATGAGGGAAAAGAAATTCTTTCGTGGGGTTGTCTCTGTTTGGAAATCCCTTCCTCAAAATGCAGTGGATGCAGAATCTTCAAATATTTTTAAGGCAGAAGTAGGTCAATTCTCATTTATTGAGGGAGACAAGATTATCAGGAATATGCAGGAATGAGACTTGAGATTAAAATTAGAGGAGACAGGATCTTCTTGAATGGCAGAACAGATGTTAAGGGCTGAGTGGTCTACTCTGGTTCCTTGGTTGTATGTTCTTCAGAGATCAATGGATGTGCATACCTAAGTCCCTCTGATATTCTGCACTTCCCAGGGTCATAGAACGTAGAACAGTACAGGCCCTACGCCCCATGATGTTGTGCTGACCTATTATCCTACTAAGATCAATCTACCCTGCATACCCTACATTTTTCTATTCTCCATGCTCCTACCCAAGAGTCGTTTAGAATTTTCAAAAGTATCTGACTCCACTACCACTGCCGGCAGCCAATTCCACATTCCTACCACTCTCTGTGTGAAGAGCCTACCTCTGACATGTCCCCCATATCTTCCTCCAGTCACCTTAAAATTATGCCCCTCATAATAGGCATTTCCACCCTGGGAAAAAGTCTCTGACTATCCACTCTATCTATGCCTCTCATCATCTTGTAAGCCTCTATCAAGTCACTTCTCATCCTTCTTCGCTCCAATGAAAAATGCCCTAGCTCCCTCAACCTTTCCTCATAAGACCTGCCCTCAGGTCCAGGCAGCATCCTGGTAAAGCTCCTGTGCACCCTCTCTAAAGCTTCCACATCTTTCCTTTAATGAGGTGACCGGAACTGAATACAATATTCCAAGTGTGGTCTAACCAGAGTTTTATAGAGCTGCAGCATAACCTCACAGCTCTTAAACTCAATTCCCCTGCCAATGAAAGCCAACACATCATACCCCTTCTTTACAACCTTATCAACTTGGGTTGCAACTTTGAGGGATCTATGGACGTGGACCCCAAGATTCCTCTGTTCCTCCACACTGCTGAGAATCCTGTCATTAGCCCTGTATTCTGCATTCAAATTCAACTGTCCAAAATGAATCACTTCACACTTTTCTGGATTGAATTCCATCTGCCTCCCATTTAAAGTACAATCCCTTGCCTTGTTAGTCCTTCACCTGTGCATTTACTCTCACTTTTTCAGGTTGAATTCTGTTTGTTAATTCACTCATGGGATACTAGTCACTGTTTGGCCTGCCTGATTGGTCCAATGATATCTCCCTACAGTTTACCTCTATCCCCCTCCCTCCTTAGCATCCTACCAATTTTCATGTCGTGCAAATTTTGTGATCATACCCTTTAAATTTAGGTCCAAATCATTGAGTGCACCATAAGCAGCAATGGCCCCAGTACTGAGCCCTGCTGACTTCCCTTGGAAACTGATGTCCAGGCCCAGAACTATCCCTGTGTCATTACCTATGATGCTTATCTTATTGAATGGCAAAACAGTCTCAAGGAATGGAATGGACCACTCTTGTTTGTATGTTCATTTCCCCCTGCTTTCGGCCTGTCAAATAATCTTGGATTCAACATGTCTATTTGCCTTGGATCGTGTGGACTTTCATTTTCCTGACCAGTCTGCCAAAACGGACTCCAACAAGAGTCTCACAAGACTTCACATAGCCTACAACACATCCTCAGCATCATCAACACACCTCAAAAAAATTCAATCAGATCTGTCAAATACAATTGTCCCTTAACAATTTCATGTTGACTATCCCTGATTAATCCATGTCTATCTGAAAGCAGGTAAATTCTTTGCATTGTAGCCCTCTGGCACCTCATCTGTGACCAGAGTATAAAAACAGCAATAAACATGGACAAAGAGGAAAAAATGGCAAAGCTGATATCTCGTTATTTGAATTTGTGTAGTATTTGGAACAAGCTGGATGAATTAACAGCACAAGTACAAAATGATCTTATTAGTCATTAGAGGTACATGCTTATGAGGAGATCAAAGCTGGGGACTAGATATTCAGGGATCTGATTTTATTTTGGAAGTAAAGGGTAGCGGAGTAACATTATTCATATGGGGTGGAATAAATACAGCAACAGGAAACGAATTAGTAGTGGAAGATAGGGAATCCATAATCACTGGAGAAGAAGGTGGAAGAGAAGTGGTAGGAGTAGTCTATAGGCCCCCTAACAGTAGCAATTATCATGAAACAAAGAATAAATCAGGAGATAATGAAGGCATGTTACAAAGTTAGTGTATTAATTACAGGTAACTTTAATCTCTATGTGGGTTGGGGTAGTCAGATTGGCAGAGGAAGCCATGAAAAAGAATTTTTAGTGTATTTGGGACAGTTTCCAGGAACAATATGTTGTGGATTCAACCAGGGATTATTTTGGATCTGGTGGTGTGTGATGAGGTAGGTTTAATAAAAGATGTAAGAATAAAATATCCTCCAGAAAACAATGACCATAACATGGTAGAATTTAGCATTATGGTAGAGAGGGAGGAATTTGGGTCAGAAACAACTGTGCTCAACTTAAATAGGATAATTGCAAAGGAATGAGGACAGAGCTAGCAGGAATGGACCAGGAAAGGAGTTTAGCAGCAAAGGTAGTTGAGGAACAATGGCAGACATTTAATAGTCAGGACTCACAATAAAGACATATTCCAGTAAGGAAGAAAGATTCTAGAAAGTGGATAAGACAACTAGAGTTAACCAGGGAAGTTAAGGATAGCACCAAATTAAGGTTTAAAAAAAATACAATGTGGCAAAGATTATTGGTAAACCAGAGGATTTAGAAAGAGGAAGAAGATAAACTTTAAGGCTAAACTTGCAAGTAATATCAAGACAGCAAGAGCTTCTTTGAAAATATAAAAAGAAAAGGGAGGCCAAAATGAACATAGGTCCCTTAGAGAACAAGGTTGAGGAGATAATGATGGGGAACCTAGAAATGACAAAGGAGTTGACAAATGCTTCCATCACTTTCACTGAACAAAACACTGACAACATTCCAAAATTACTACATAATCAAAAGAAAGAGCGGAGACATAAAGTCACAGAGCACAGAAACAAACCCTTCGGTCCAACTTGTCCATTCCGACCAGGTTTCTTGTGATAGGATTAGGGTTAACCTTTCCTATCCCAGTCTATTATAAGCAGAGAATTAATGAGTGGAGGAGTCCTGTGTAATTGTAGGATACATCGATCAGAGGGTGGCTCAGTGGTTAGCACTGCTGCCTCATAGTACCAGGGACCCAGTTTCTCTTCCCGTGTCTGTGTGCATTTCCTCTGGATGCTCTGGTTTTCGCCCACGATCCAAAGGTGTGCAGCGTTGGTGGATTGTCCATGCTAAATTGCTCCATTGTGTCCAGGGATTTGCAGGCGAGGTGGATTAGCTATGGGAAATACAGGGTTACAGGAATAGGGTGGGGGGGTGAGTTTGGGTGGGATGCTGTTCGGAAGGTTGGTGTTGACTCAATGGGCTGAATGGCCCGCTTCCACATTGTAGGGATTCTATGACAGCTCATTCCATATATGCACCACCTTCTGTGTGAAAAGGTTGCATTTCAGGTCCCTTTTAAACCCTTTCATGTTAAACCTGTGCCCTCTAGTTTTGGACGCGCACGCCCCCCACCACCTCCCCCGCCCCCCCAACCCCATTGTGGGGAAAGAAAAAAACAAATACACTAACCATCACCAGAGTAAAAAGGGCTGGAGAAAAAAATGAGGCTATAGACCTATAAATCCCCTGCACCTGATGTTATGTGTCATTGGATATTAAAGGAAGTAGCCACAGAGACAGTGAATGCACTACTGGAAACTTCCAAGAATTATTATCCTCTGGAACTTTTCCAGAATTTTGGAAAACTGCGAATATAACAACCTTATTCAAAAAGGGAAGGAAACAAACTCCAGCTACCTGTAGGCCAGTTAGCTTAACATTGGTTATTGGGAAAATTTTACGAGTCTTTTATGAGTAAAGAATATAATGGCAGAGAATTTCAAAATACATACCATGATCCAGCAAAGTCATCAAAGCTTCATGAAGGGGAAATCATGCTTGACAAATTCTTTGAGGATGTAACAAGCAGGATAGATAAAGGGGGGATCAGTAATGTAATATATTTGAGTTTTCAGAAGGCATCTGATGACATCTCACACGTTAGGCTATTTAATAAGAGCCCATGGTTTTGGATGTTGCATATTAGCGTGGATAGAGTATTAGCTAATTAACAGAATACAGGGTTTAGGGTTTAGGGTTTAGGCCTGAAACGTCAAATTTTCCTGCTCCTGTGATGCTGCTTGACCTGCTGTGTTCATCCAGCCCCATGCTTGTTATCTCGGATTCTCCAGCATCTGCAGTACCTTTTATCTCTAACAGAATACAGAGTTGGGATAAGAAGGTTTTCAAAATGGCACCCTGTCATTTGTAAAGTGCTGCAGGGATTAGTGTTGGGGCCACAATTATTTACAATATATATTAATAGCTTGTAGGAAGAAAATGGATGTGGCTGACACAAAACTAGGTGGGAAGGCGAGTGGTGAGGATCGCAGAGAGAGACAGAGAGAGATAGACATTAAATGTGTGGAAAGGAAGCTTGGCAGATGGAATATCACAGTGTGGAGCTGGAGGAACACAACAAGCCAGGCAGCATCACAGGAACAGGAAAGCTGACATTTCGGGTCGGGTCCCTTCTTCTTTCTGAAGAAGGATCCAGACTCGAAACATCAACTTTTCTGCTGCTCTGATCCTGCCTGGCCTGCTGTGTTCCTCCAGCTTCACACTGTGTTATCACTGACTCCAGCATTGGCAGTTCTTACTATCTCTTGGCAGATGGAATATAATGTAGGAAATTGTGAGGTTATGCACTTTGACAGGAAGAATAGAGGAGCTGAATATTATTTCAAGTGGAGAAAGACTGCAAAATGCTACCGAAGAGAGGAATTTATGCGTGAATTGCAAAAAACTAGCATCCACATTCAGTGAGTAATAGGGAAGTCAAATGGAACATATTGAACATATGAACAAGGAACAAGAGCAGACCACTCAGCCCTTCAAATATAGTCCATTATTCAATAAGATTATAGCTGATCTGGTTTTAACTTCAATTCTGGACTGCTATTTATCTCTAATAATGTTTCACCTCCTTGGTAATCAAGAATCTGTTTATCTCTGCCCGGGAAGTATCAAAAGATTCTGCATCCATTGTCTGACAAGGAAAGACATTCCAAATGC
Organism: Ginglymostoma cirratum; assembly: GCA_024137785.1. Lineage (NCBI taxonomy): Eukaryota > Metazoa > Chordata > Chondrichthyes > Orectolobiformes > Ginglymostomatidae > Ginglymostoma > Ginglymostoma cirratum. The sequence goes on along the minus strand of JAHRHZ010000051.1, from coordinate 31,717,526 downwards.
CCTTCAATCTTCTGAGACAAAAAAAAAGTTTCCTCATGTCTGTGATCCTTTAAAACTACGACACATGTTTCTCAATTCTTCCACACGAGTAAATGTCCTTTTGACATCCACACAATGACCTTTATTTCAAGGGGAATGGAATATTAAAATAGGGAGTTTTTGTGAAATACATACGAGGTGCTACTCAGACCGCAGCTGGAGTATTCTGAACAGTTTTGGGCCCCTACCTAAGGGAAGTTATACTGCTACTGGAGGCAGTCCACAGAAGTTTTACTAGTCTGATGCCTGGTGTGGTCAGAAGATCTAATGTGAGTTTGAGTAGATTGAGTCTATACTTATTGGAGTTTAGAAGAATGAAAGGCAACTTATTGAAACTTAGAAGATTTTTAAAGGGCTTGACAGGGTAGACGGGGAATGATTGTTTCCTGATTTGAGATAGTTGAGGACCAGAAGGTATAATCTCAGATTAAAGGGTCACATATTGAAGGCTGAGATGAGGAGGAATTTCTTCTCTCAGTAGTGAATCTGTGGAATTTGAGGCTGAGTCATTAAGTCATAGTGTCATGGAGCTGTATAGTATGGAAACAGACCCTTCAGTCCAACTTGTCCTCACTGACCAGATACTCTAAATTAATCTAGTCCCATTTGCCAGCGTTTGGCCCACATCCCAATAAACGCTTCCTATTCATGTACTCATCCTGGCGCCTTTTAAATGTTGTAATTGTACCAGCCTGCACCACTTCCTCTGGCAGCTTATTCCATATCCATCTCACCTTAACCCTATGCCCTCTGGTTTTGGACTTCCCAACCCCAGGGAAAAGACCCTGGCTGTTCACACTATCCATGCCGCTCATGATTTTAAAAACTTCTTTAAGAGCAAAAGGGCAAAAGAGAAGTACGGGACAGGAACAGGCCCTCTGGCCCTCCAAGCCTGTGCTGATCATCGTGCCCTGACTAAACTAAAAAACAAACCTTCTGCCCTTACTCAGTCCGTATCCCTCTATTCCCTCTCTATTCACGTAACCATACAGACACCTCTTAAATGTCACCAGTGTGCCTGCTTCCATCACCACCTCGGGCAGTGCATTCCAGGCTCCTACCACTCTCTGCATGAAAAACTTTCCTCGCACATTTCCCCTAAACTTTTGCCCTCTCACCTTGAACCTGTGCTCCCTTGTAATTGAAACTTCAACCCCTGGGAAAAAGCCTCTGACTATCGACCCTATCTATGCCTCTCATGTTTTTGTAGAGCTCTATCAGGTCTCCTCTTAGCCACCGTCTTTCCAGTGAAAACAATCCTAGTCTTTTTAACCTTTCCTCATAGTCAATATCCTCAAGACCAGGCAACATCCTGGTGAACCTTCTCTGTACTCTCTCCAAAGCTTCCACGCGATTCTGGTAATGTGGTGACAAAAACTGCACACAATACTGCAAATGCGGCCTAACAAGGGTTTTATATCACTGCAACATGGTTTGCCAACTCTTGTACTCCATATCCCGGATGATGAAGGCAAGCATGCCATATGCCTTCTTAATCACTTTGGCCACCTGTGTTGCCACTTTTAGGGAACTGTGGGCCTGCACACCCGGATCTGTCTGTACGTTAATGTTCCTAAGGGTTCTGCCATTAATTCACACCTAAATTTGATCCCCCGAAATGCATCACCTCATGTTTGTTTGGATTAAACTTGATCGGCCATTTCTGTGCCCAAGTTGCCAATCTATCTATATCCTGTTGTATCCTTTCACAATCGTCAACACTATCAGCAACTCCATCAATCTTCGTGTCATCTGTGAACTTAATGATCAGGCCACCCACATTTTCCTCCAGATCATTTATATATATTACAAACAACAGAGGACCTAAGATCGATCCCTGTGGAACACCACTAGTTATCGGCCTCCATTCTGAAAAGCACCCTTCCACTGCTACCCTCTGCCTTCTTTGACCAAGCCAGTTTTGTATCCATCTAGCCAGCCCATCTCAAATCTCATGTGATTTTAGTTTTTGTACCAATCCGCTATGTGGAACTTTTTCAAATGCCTTACTAAAGTCCATATAAACTACATCCACAGCACTTCCCTCATCAAATATCTTTATCACATCTTCAAAACATTTGATCAGGTTGGTGAGACATGATCTTCCCCATACGAAACCATGTAGCCTTTCACCAACTCGTCCATTTTCTTCCAAATGTGCATATATCCGGTCCCTCAGTATCTTCTCCAAGAACTTCCCCACCACAGGTGTCAGACTCATCGGCCTATAATTTCTTGGATTATCCCTGCTTCCTTTCTTAAACAAGGAAACAACTTTGGCTAAACTCCAGTGATCTGGAACTTCACCTTTGGTCAAGGAGGATGTGAAGATATCTGCTAATGCCCCAACTATTTCTTTCCTTGCCTCTTACAGTAACCTGGGATAGATCCCATCTGGACCTGGGGACTTGTCTACCTTATTGCAATTTAGGATACCCAAAACTTTCTCCTTCACTATATTGACATTCTCTAGCGTATTCACACACTCATCCCTGACCTCAGCATCACTCATGTCCTTCTCCTTGGTGAATACCAACACAAAGTACTTACTAAGGATGTCTCCCAATTCCAATGGCTCCACACATAACTTTACTCATTTTTCCTTGGGTGGGCCTACTCTTTCCCTTGCTATCCTCTTTCATCTAATATATGCATAAAAAGCCTTGGGATTCTCCTTTACCCTGTTTGCTAAAGACATTTCATGGGCACCTTTTAACCTTCCGGATTCTGCATTTAAGTTCCTTCCTAATTTCTCTATACTCTTCAAGCGCTTTGTCACTTTGTAGCTGCCCAGACCTATTGTATGCTTCCTTTTCCCTTTTGACTAAGTTACAATTTCCCTTGTCATCCATGGTTCCCAGATCCTGCCATTCCTATCCTTTAGTTTTGCAGGGACATGCATGTCCTGCACTTTAATCAACTGTCTTTAAAAGCGTCCCACATGCCAGACATAGATTTGCCCTCAAATAACCGCTCCCAATCCACATTCCCCAGTTCTTGTCTAATTCGGATGTTATTGGCTCTTGCCCAGTAAAACACCCTCACCCGACATCCACTCTTGTCCTTGCCCATGACTACTCGAAATCTTATGGAATTATTGTCACTAAGCCCAAAATGCTCTCCTACTGAAACATCAATCACCTGTCCTGGCTAATTCCCTAATACCAAGTCTAATATGGCCTCATCTCTGTTTGGATTGTCAACATATTGCCTCAAAAAACTCTTCTGGACACATCTAAAAAATTGTTCTCCAAAAGGTCACCCCTCAACCTCCAACACTCCAGGGAAAATTGCCCCGGCCTATTCAGCTATATTCAAGGCTGAGATTGACAGATTTTTAATCAGAAATGGAATCAAGGGTTATGGGGAAAAGGCAGGAAAGTGGAGTTGCAAATTATCAGATTAGTGATTATGTCAATGAATGGTGGAGCAGACTCAAGGGGGTGAATGGCCTCCTCGTGCTCATATATCTCATGGTCTAATTGTTGGTAACATTAAAGCTGAGTAAGTTCATCAAAGGGTGTAAATTCGTCTCAGTCCAAAATCAATTGTGAACCTTTCTCATGAGCTCTTTGAACAGCTCTAGATCATGGAAGAGTGAAATGGACTAAATTGTTCATTTACATCTACATATTCGATTTTCTCTTCCCCAGGCATACCTGGAATAACGGTTTATTCCTTCAGTGCTTAACTATCAGTGTATCAGGGACTGAGGAGTAGCTACTTGTTGTAATCCCACCATTGAACAATGAATTCATTTTATTTTCAGTGGCTAGAATGGTGAGGCAATCCATCCAAAGAACAGTCTGACTGTAGGTCACATTGCTTCCTGGAAACTACCCTGAAATAACATTGAGTGACAGCTGCTGAATAAGTTTGAAGTGCAATGCAATTAGGCCCAAAATACAGTGTCAGATTTCTGAGTTAGCAGTCTGGCCATTTCATTGTACACTAGTGCTGGGCCCAATCTCTTTCTAAAGCTTTCATTTATGTTGTTTTAGATGCACAAAAGGAGTGTCCGCATATTGCGCACAATATGCAAGCTGCGACCAGCCAGCTCAGAGCCAGTCCCTATCATGAGGAGATTTTCTGAATCTCCGGTCTATCTCTGTCAGCCAGGGCTCCCTGTTTGGCCCATTAACAACCTCAGAGTCAACGGGTCCACCTGGCCCTCACTCCAATCACTACAGTCCCCTTCCTCCTTTCCATCTGTACACATTCCTTGTCCTATAGTCAGCATCTAGTAGTATGTGAAAGTGACTACACTTAATGGCAAGAAATGACTGAAGCAGTAAGTTCCACTTTGGCACTGGCAGCAAATGGTGTACTATTGCACATGAGCTAATTGTTCAGTCCATTCACTAGAAATCAAAATCCAATGCAGTGTAATGTCGGCAAGGGCTGATTGGTGCTTTTCCAAATGTGCAAATTGAAAATAAGAAGGGTTCAAAACTAAACCTAAACCTATTGTCACTTGAGAAAGGGAGAAATTTGCAGGACAAACTGCAGGGAAAGTCAAATTAATCCCATCTTTCATGAACCAACATGGGTAAAATGGGCCAAATGGCCACTTGATGCTTCTGTGCCATCTTCACAGGTAGACTTTTAGTGCTGGCAGGACAGAGAGCTAACAACAGAGGCACCTATGGTGCTGGACAAGGATGAACTTTCTCCAGTGTAACATAAGAATGCAGGTTGTGTCACTAAAAAGTTGATAAAACCATCAGACCAAGTCTGAACATTTTGCGGTTCAACCACTCAAGTCACGAAACAGCCATCTTCCAATTACTTTGTCAAATTATACCAATCTTTGTAAACAATAGAATTTACAAAACAGTTTTGTATCTTGCATTTTGTCCTATGGTGTCCCCTGTCACACACTCATAAATAGCCATTTTACATAGGTGGGAGATAAACTGGTTAACACTGCGGGTTATCCTGGCTAGACATCCACTTCAGTGTGGAGGTTGTTAGATATCAATCAGGCAAAGGCTGATTTATTTTCTCCTCAACAAAACTGAAAGAGACTTAAATCAACTCTTATTGTCCATTTGAGTTGAGTTAACCTAGTTTCGGAATCAAGTCCGAGACATTTTGGCAGTTTAACCTGTACGTTCACACCACCAGATTTCTCTCTCAAAATAAAATCATACATCTTCTCTAATGAAATAGTAGAAATGTAAGGAGCATTTCTTAAATGTTTTGGTGCTAAAGACAGTACATGTTATCAAGAGGAAAGTTTGACTTTTAGATTTATTCACTCTGAACCTCAGCTCCTATTTAAACCTAGAAAAGTGAAATCTACTATAATGTATGGACACCTTAGTCCATTCTTAAACTTTCTTCCTAATTGTGTATTTTCAGTTGGTTAAAGTCTAGACTTGTCCAGTGAAAAGTACATTTTCTAATGTTTCCCAGACAGATGCTGCCAGACCTGTTGAGCTTTTCCAGCAATTTCTGTTTCTGCTTTTGATTTCCAGAACCTGCAATTTTTTCGGATGTAATTATCTGTTGACAGTGCCTGTCCTAGTGTCAGTGTGGTGCATCATGGTCGAACCTGGGGATCAGCTGGATTAAAGTCAATAAGGGAGAGGGGATACTAGGGGTTAGCAGGGGATACTGGTGTAGTATGGAAGTGGGGGAATCTCAAGGTTAGGGATCAGGGGCTACAACCAGGGATGCAGAGGGTATAAGGATGGTGGCAGGTGGATGGTCAACATAGATCGGGGGCGGGGGGGTGCGCATGCAGTTGGATGTCATTGGTGGACATGCCGTGCTATGGGAATGGGTGTTAGCAGCAGTCACCATCACTGTTACCTCAATGGAAAATGTGTGCATCACAACAGAAGTGGGCAGGTCTAACCTGTATGGATAGGAATCAGGAGGCAGGAAGAGAGTTGGCAATGTCCAGGGAGCGTCATGTTGAAAGGCACATAGAGGTTTGGGAGGGAAGGTGCCAGATGATCAAGCTGAGCCTGTGGTAATGTTCCACATCTTCATGACTCTTAAATGTGAGCTACCAAGGGAAATTGGCTGCGACCACAACCTGTGTGGGAGGAGTCAGTGTTTGCTTCCTGTCCAAACATGTGGGAATTTACTTTTGATGGACAGGACACCCTTGAAGAAGCAACAGCATCAATTGGGCACTTGCAGTGTAAGCGTTAGAGTCATGACAATCATCTCATCATGCAGGTGAAATGCATGCACTGTACAACTGTGCAAATGATGGTTCTCGTGGTGCAGTGGTAGAGTCTCGGAGGAGGTTCAAGACCCACCTGTTCCAGAGATATGTAATAACATCTCTGAACATGTTGATAAGAAAATATATGCAGGGTGCAAATGCTGGTCACAAGCAAACCTGACCATGACATTGGTCATTGCAGGCTGAAGATAGTCAACTCTGCGAAGGATGGGTAATCACAGGTGACACTAAAAATAGCATCTGCAGACCACAAAGCACAAATATATTGCAAGAAGCCATAAGCTGCATAGGGACACAGAACTGATTTCCTATCATCTTGAACTGTAAGGTAATACAACATGCTCTTGCTTTCCTGGGGAATGTGGGGATGAGAACGCAATGTCTTAGTACTCTCAACAAAACATGTGGCTCAGTGGTTGGCACTGCTGCCTCACAGCACCCAGCACTCAGGTTCAATTCCACTCTCTGGTGACTGTGTGGAGTTTGCACATTCTTCCTGTATCTGCACGGGTTTCCTCCCACAGTCCAAAGATGTGCAGGCTAGGTTGATGGGGTGGGATACTTTTCAGAGGGTTGGTTTGGATTCAAATGGCCAGCTTCCATGTTGTAGGGATTCTATTACTTAGGCAGTACTTACAATCTCCTACTGTTTCTTTGCAACTTGATTGATGCTGCATTTATTGGAGTAAGGTCCAATATATATTGGCTTTGGAGGCAGAGCAAAGAAGGTTCACTAGGTCGATCTCAGGTACTGAGGAATCTTCTTATGTGGGCTTGATGGGCTGAATGGCCTCCTTCTGTTCCTATATCTCCAGGGCCTATGGTCTCATGTCAAAGTGACATGTAGAGGGATTCAATAACCCTCCTTCCCAGAGTGCTCCATGTCCCACTGTATAGAGAAGTATGGTAAGCCATCATTGATCAGGCATGTGAACACTGACTGCTCCCATTACTAAGGACTTGTTCTGTTTCTTATGTGAGGAACAGATGCGCAGCAAGCTGAGGACCAGCTGCAATCTTTGGCAGATACCAAAGACACTCCAGCTGGAGCAGCCAAAGAGGGGATGTGATGTATACTGAGGAGCTGAGAGAGAGGAGGAAGAGGAGGATATTGAATATGTTTTAACGAAGATCTGTAGCTCGGGTTGCGGTTGGAGTTGTTGATTCGTTCGCCGAGCTGACTGGTTTCCATGCAAACATTTCATCTCCCTGCTACGTGACATCTTCATTGCTGTGTAGCCTCTGTTGAAGCACTGTTGTTCTGTCCTGCTCTGAATGTATATAGTCTGGTCTGTTATGATGGGCAGTCTTGTTTCTGGTTTTGTATCATAGCAGTATGTAGATGGGATCTATTTCAATATGTTTGTTAATTACATCAGTGGTTGAAAACCAGGCCTCCAGGAATTGTTGTGTTGGTCTTTGTCTTGCTTGTCCTAGTACTGTAACTTTGTCCCAGTCAAATTGATGTCCTTCTATGTCGGAATGTATTGAAATGAGGGAGAATCAGTCGTGCCGTTTTGCTGCGAGTTGGTGTTCATGTATCCTGGTGGCAAGTTTCCTGCCCGTCCGTCCTGTCTGTTCACCAGGGAAGAAAAGAACAACAACCGACTCCTGTTTCTAGACGTGATGGTGGAAGGAACAAACAATGGTGAATTCCTTACCAGCGTATATAGAAAGACACAGACCAAATACTGAATTACAACAGTAACCATCCCAGCATCCACAAACAGAACTGTGTCAAGACTCTGTTTAAATGAGCAGTAACTCACTGCAACATCCCGGAGCTGGGCAAAAATGAAGAGAAACACCTATACAGAGTCTTTGCAAACATCGGGCATCCCAACAGCTTTGTCTACCAATGCCTGGCAAACAAACAACACCAAGAAGGCACTGTATGCCCTAACACACAGGCCACCCTACCCTATGTTAGAAACACATCAGAAGTGACTGCACAACTCCTACAAACTCTTGGAATAGGAACAGCATACAAACCAACAGCCACACTTCACCAGTTACTCTCAAAGACTAAAGACCCCATACCCACAATGAGCAGGACAACTGTGATATACAAAATACCACGCAGCAACTGTGAGAAACACTACATAGGACAGACGGGCAGGAAACTTGCCACCAGGATACATGAACACCAACTCGCAGCAAAATGGCACGACTGATTCTCCCTCATTTCAATATACTCCGACATAGAAGGACATCAATTTGACTGGGACAAAGTTACAGTACTAGGACAAGTGAGATAAAGACAAGCACAAGAATTCCTGGAGGCCTGGTTTTCAACCACTGATGCAATTAACAAACATATTGAAATAGATCCCATCTACATACCGCTATGATACAAAACCAGAAACAAGACTGCCCGCCATGACAAACCGGACTATATAAATTCAGAGCAGGACAGAACAACAGTGCTTCAACAGAGGCTACACAGCACTGATGATGTCACCTAGAAGGGAGACAAAATGTTTGCACGAAAGCCAGTCAGCTTGACATTGAACAGGAGGAACATCACCTTCTGCATGATAGAGTGCAGCAGTGTCAACCGATACAAGCCAGACTGTAACCAGGTCCAGTAGAGGAGACCTTAGTGCAGTGATCATTCAATGACTCCAAAGCTGGCAAGATTCTGGTAAGATTCAGCCAACTGAATCACATTGTACATAACTTTCCCTCCCAATCCTTCTCAAACTGTCTGCAGCCAGTTCTGAGGAAGGGTCAATCAGCCCGAAATGTTAACTCTGATTTCTCTCTACAGTTGCTGCCAGGCCTGCTGGGCATCTCTAGCAACTTCTGTTTATGTTGCAGCCTTTGACATGGTTGAACACAACATCCTCCAGCACCTCTCCACCATTGTCCAGGTAGGCAGCACAGTTCTCAGATAAGATTTCAATTCTACCTGTCTATTCATAGCCAAAGAATCACTTGAAATGGCCCTAAGACCACAAGAGACAGGAGCAGATTTAGGCCATTTCGTCCATCAAGTCTGCTCTGCCATTCGATCATACCTGGTATGTTTATCAACCCCATTCTCTTGTCTTCTTCCCTTACTAACCAAGAACCTATCTGTCTCTGTCCTAAATACACTCAATGACTGGGCCTCCGCTGACTTCTGCAGCAATGACCTCTGCAGATTCACAACCCTCTGGTTTATGAGCTTCCTCCTCACCTCAGTTCCAAAGGGTCATCTCTTCACTCTGAGAATGGTTTCTCTTCCAGCTCTGCACCATTATCTCTGGTGCCCCTCAAGGATCTACCCTGGCCCCTTCCTATTTGCCATCTCCATGCTGACTCTTAATGATACTACCAGCATTCATTTGTGATGTTTTGAAATCTCGGCGGCCATTGAGATCAGGTAAATCCCTCAGCTTCCGCTAGAGGGAGCCAGACTCCAGAGCATGTAGATGGACCTATGGAAACCACTGAAGTGTTATCCCTTCTTTAGTAGTCCCAAATACAATATTTATCATTGAGATTGTAATTTTCCTGGATATTACAAGAAACTCCTCAGTAAATATTCCTCCATCAACAAGGGATAGATTTTGGGATTACTGAATGCTTTGATGTGGAAGACTAGATGAGAAAATACTTAACATATGCACATTTGTATTACACTAAGAGAGCGCACACCTTTAATGGTCAAACAAAGGGTATAGATTGCAAAGCTAAATATATTCTGAAAAGGTGGCTAGTTCTTAGTTCTGGGGGAAAAAAATCCAAAAATTCAAATTAACAGATATAAGATGTTAAAGAAATGGCTATCAGTGAAACATCAAAGTTTAATCAAACACTTGTAATTCTGAGAATGAGAGCCTTATTAGGCTTGGAATGAATGTGAAGTGGAGGTGACAAAATCCAACATATGTCCAAGTTAGTTAAATTATGTTGAAATATTTACAATGTTTATTTGGTGCTGTATGTTAAAATGGCTGCACAGAAGATGGCCATTTGATCAATAAAAGACCACCCCTAATCATGATGCCATATTTGGAAGATGGATTACCTATTGTAATGAGGTTGCTGTTCAATAACCAAGAAATGTTATTTTGAATTTTTTCTTGGAATCTAGGGTTAGGTTGGAGTCATGTTCATCAAACTCACCAGGTACCACATCCAGCAAAATGTCACTGTACTCATTTGAGTATATGTGACAACAAAGCTAATTTAATTCAATACAAAATTCAGTATATCCTACTGTGATTTCACATGTCAGTCATTGTATCTTTAGTGTTAGTGTCATCGTAAAAATCCCCAGGAGTTTCTTTTTATTTGTGTGTTATTCTTATCTGCAACTTTACATTGTTGTGAAGGGGAATAACCATGTTGTACTTGCAAGCTCGCTTTTTCCCGTGTTACTATACAGTAAGCTGCATTGTTTTACTGAAAAACAATTTAAATTCTTTTCCTGTCTCAGTCCCATATACTTTGAACATTGTTCCTTCATGTGTTTTCTTACGAATTCTGATTTGATTTGATTTTTTTGTAATCACATGTACCTCAGTACAATGAAAAGCTTTATTTTGCAAGCAATGCTGTCAGAACATAGCAAACAAAGCCATACAGATCATAGGGTGCTTAGACAGAGTGAGGCATACAAGGTTATGGCTGCACAGGAGGTGCACAAAACAAGATCACTATTATTAAGTTAGAGAGGCCCATACATCAGCCTAATAACAGCAGGAAGATGCGTGTGTTGGTGTGTGTGTTCAAGCTTCTGTATCTTCTGCCTGATGGAAGAGGTTCTTCGATGGCATTACCGGGTGGGAGGGGTCTTTGATGATGTTGGCAGCCTTTCCACAGCAACAAGGAGTATAAATGGAATCAATAGATGGGAGCTTGCCTTCTGTGATGGTCTGGGCTGTGCGCACAACCTTCTGCAGTTTCCTACGGTCCTGGGCAGACCATTTGCCGTACCAGGCTGTTATGCACCCAAATAGTTTATATCAAACTCTACCTTACCAGCGTCCCTCTCGACTTCTCCACTGTTGTTAAATTATTGTCAGGGTTGGAAGGCTTGTGCTATTGGGAGAGGCTGAATAGACTGAGACTATTTTCCCTTGAGAGTTATAAGCTGAGGCGTGACCTTATGGAGCTTTATAAAATCATAAGGACCATGGATTGGGTGAATAGTCAAGGTCTTTATCCCAGGGTAAGGGAGTCCAAAACTAGAGGGGCATAGGTTTAAGGTGAGAGGGGCAATATTTAAAAGGGACCTAAGGGGCAACTTTTCATGCAGAGGGTGGTGCGTGTATGGAATGAGCTGCCAGAGGAAGTAGTGAAGGCTGTTACATTTACACCATTCAAAAGGCATCTGGATGGGTACATGAATAGGAAAGGTTTGGAGGGATGTGGGTCAAATGCTGGTAAATGGGATTAGATTAATATAGAATATCTGGTAGGCATGGACAAATTGGACTGAAGGGTCAGTTCCCATGCTGTACATCTTATTGACTCTATGTCTGCTTATCTGATGTCCAGTATTGGTTGGGCAGATATTTCCTCAAATATTAAGAAATATGAAGTCGTTATTTTGCGCCCCCAATCCAACTCTGTTTCCTGGTAACCAACTCCATTCTATCCCCTGGCAACAATGTGAAACGAAACCAATCTGTTGCAATCTTGACATCACATTTGATTTCCCAACCTGGTTTGCACCATTTCTATGACTGCCTGTTCCCACCGCTGTGACATGCTTTGACTTTGCCCCATCTCAGCTCATCTGCTGCTGAAACCCTCAGTTATGCCTCTGTTACCCCGAGACTTAATTCTTCCAACATAATCCTGGCTAGTATTGCACATTCTGTCCTTTTTGTAATTACCTTTACTCAGTTGTAATACTGTTACATCTGATTCCAGCTTCTCCCTCTCAAACTGCAGGGTGAATTCTAACATCTTATGGTTACTGCCCCCAAGGGGTTCCTTCACCTTAAGCTCCCTAACCAAGTCTGCCTTTTGACACATCACCAAATCCAGAATTGCCTGTTCCCTTGTTGGTCTACCACAAGCTGCTACAAAAAAAAAACATCCCGTAGACATTCCATGAATTCCTTTTCTTGGGATCAGCTACCAACCTGATATTCCCAGTCCACCTGCATATAGAAGTCCCCTATGATTATTGTAATAGTGCCTTTCTTACATGCCTTTTCTACCTCCCAATTTATTTCTTCCCCACATTCTGACTACTGCTAGGAGGCTTGTACACAACTCCTAGCAGCAGTTCCTCAACCCTACCTGCATAGATTCTATGCCTTCTGAGTCTATATCTCTTCTTGCTGGACAAGGAGAATAAGCTAGTGGCAGAGATATAAGAGAAGTATGATTTAAATATCAGGACCAAAACAGGGCTGAGAGATGGACAAGAATGATAGTTCAACATTCTTAGCTACAGGGTTTTCAGATTGGATCGGGAGGAGAGTTTTACAGGAAATGGGCCATAATATTGGCAAAGACGCAAACACATTTCTGAGGAGCACTAATATGTGAAATGAGGTCTTTTGGATTAAACTGAGGAACAAAGAGGGATGAAAACAGAATTAAGAGTATACTTTAGTTCCCCCAAACAGTTAGCAAGTTAGAAGAGCACGGATGTTAGCAAATTGCTGAGATGTGCGGAAAAATTAGGTCAGTTATGGGGGTTTTAGCTTCCCTCGTATTAACTAGGATCAATTCAGTGTGAAATATGCTGAAGGTTCAAACTTCATTCAAGAGATCTTTTTAAATTATATCGTAAGCTTGACAAGAGAATGGGCTGTGGGAGAGCATTTGATGTGAATGATAATCAGTAACTTGGGGTGGCATGGTGGCTCAGTGCTGCCTCACAGCACCAGGGACCAAGGTTCAATTCCAGCCTTAGATGACTGTCTGTGTGGAGTTTGCATATTTTCCCCATGTCTGTGTGGGTTTCCTCTGGGTGCTCCAGTTTCGTCCCACAGTCCAAAAATTTGCAGGCTTAAGTGGATTGGCCAGGCTAAATTGCCCATAGTGTCCAGGGGTGTGCAGGTTAGGTGGATTAGCCATGGGAAATGCACGGTTACAGGGAGGGGGTGGGTCTGGGTGGGATGTTCTTTGGAGGTCCAGGTGGACTCGATGGGCTGAATGGTCTGCTTCACTACTATAGGGATTCTATGATTCTATAACTTAGATTTAGAATATTAGTTGCAAAGCATGAAGATAGAGCAAGTGAAGAGTACAAGTTCTATCCTGGGGAAAGGCCAGTTTTACACTACTGAGAATCACTTTGGTAAAGTGGACTGGAAATGGTTACTTGCAGGTAGCTCAGTGGCAGCATTCAGAACAAATATGTTGCCATAATGAAAAAAGGTGGAATTCTATAATGCAGTAAACCTCTTCCCTGCCACCAACTCGATGTTAAAGATTGTCCAGTGGCAAATCAGGCAAAATTAAAGAGAGCTCATAACAGATAGCTGAAGCTGAATATTGCAGAAAGGGTGGACAAGGACAAAGGATGCAGAGATTAAATTAAAGAAGGAAATTAGGAAGGTGAAGAGAACACACAAGAAAAATAAGTGGAGATAAATTCAAGTAAAGCAAAAGATGTTTTATACATCCTTTTTTCAAGAAGGGAGGGAGGGTCATTTCTTCCTTTGCCTCCCATAGAGACCTAAGCCGTACTTCACATGGTCTTGTAATTTATCCACTTCTGAAAATGCTAAACACCTGAGTGTTTTCTCCTTCACTATGTTTATCCTATCCAATATTTCACACTCAACTATAAATCTCTGCCTCATCTATCTCTTTTATGAAGACAAACTATTCATGAAGAACCATATCTACATCTTCTGCCTCATTCCACAAGGCACTTTTATGGTCTTCCATTGGTCCTTCTCTTTCCTTAGACATCCCCTGCCTCTGGGATCTGGATGTTCGGACATGAATCACAGAGACTTCATTTGAACAAATGGCACTTAATTAGGTAGGAACATGAAGTGTTGACTTTTGTTGATAAAGGGTTCGAATATAAAAGTTGCAAAGTCTTGCTCTAGCTGTGTCGGTCATTGGTGAAAATGCACCTTGAATACTGCATACAGTTTTGGTCTCGTTACCTGAAGGAAGTACTTGCATTGGAGCCAGTTCAATGAAAGGTCACTTGATTGATTCCTGGGATGAAGGCAATATTCCCACTAATTTGTTTTCTATTGTGTGGAGCTGTGAGGTCTCCTGGAAGTGGAAGCAATATGTCATCATGCCAATCAGCCTGAGTGGAGCTTCCTAGTGTACAGGGAGCTGTCTGTCTCATGGGGAAAGGTTGAGCCTTCATTCACTGGAGTTTAGAAGAATGAGAGACCATCTTATTGCAACATTTACAAATCTGAGGAGAGTTGACAGAGTAGATTAGGAGCACCCAGAGTTGACAGAGTAGAAAGGATGTTGCCCATCATGGAGGAATCAAAAACTTGGGACACAATTTCAGAACAGTATTTGAGAATGAAATGGCAAGAATTTTTTTTCTCTCAGAAGTTGGTTAATCGTTGGAATTCTTTACCCTGGAGATCTGTGGAAGTTGGGTCATTGAATATGATCAGAGCTGAGTTAGACAGATTTTTGACTTACGAAAGGGTTACAGATTATGGAGGTAATGCCGCCAAGTGGAGTTATGGCCATAATCAAATCTGCTAAGGTATTGTGAAAGGGTGGAGCAAATTCGAAGGACTGAATGAATTATTCTTCTTATTTCTTGTGTCTTTACACTCTCATAGACTTCAATGTAGGGAGCATTAGATTAAGTTTTCAGATGATACCAAAATGGACTGTGTGGCAAATAGTGAGAAAGAAAGCTGTAGAGCTTGGAAAGGATAGATAAGTGGGAAAGGGAATTAAATTTGGAGCAGTGTGAGGTCATTCATTTGAGGATACACAATAAATGCTTGCATTATGAGAAGTGAAGAGGAATAGAGAGACTTTCTGAGTGCAAGTCTTCACTTCATTGATGATTGCAGATCAAATAGATAAGGTGGGTAGGAAGACATACAGAATACTTTACTAGCTGAGGCCTAGAGTATAAGAGCAGGGTGATCATACTACAATTGCTAAATACGGCTATAGTACTGCGATCAGTTCTGGTCATCATATTATGGAAAGAATGTGATCACACTAATGAGGGAACAGGAAATTTGTGAGATAAAAACTAAGTGCTACAGAAACTCAGCAGTTCTGTGAGCATCCGTGGAGAGAAAAAACTGTGGTAATGTTTCAAATCCATTATGATTCTTCTTTGGAGATTTATGAGGGTGTTACCAGGACTGGCAAACTTTAACTGTGAAGAGAGCATGGTTAGGCTGGGGTTATTTTCTTTATAGCTGAGAGGTGAGTTGATTTATGTGTATAAAATTATGAGGGACCGAGACAGACTGAATGAGAGGGGTTAATTTCATGTAGTAGAGATGTCATTAACCAGAGGACATAGATTGAAAATAATTGCCACAAATATTAGGAATTCAGGACCAGTATTTTTTTCATCCAGACCATGGTGGGGACGTGTAACATCCCACCTAGAAGAGACAAAGAAATTTTTGGAAATGAAATGTATAATATACAGGCTACTGTGGAATAAGTGGATGGTGGGAATAAGCTGGTTAACTTATTTTGAATCACCATGGAAATATTGGACTGAATGGCCTGCTACTGTGCTATAAATCTTTCCATATTTTCATGTATGCTTCATAAAGTGGAATCAAGAACCAGTGACTAGGGAGAACCGTGCACTCTATAGGAGCGTGTGTTTCTTAATTTAATCCTGAAAAACAGTAAGATAGGTGCACCCACTGTGAGGATATTGACAATAAGTGATACTCATTGAATGATACAACATGAATGATCAGGAGTAGAAGGTAGTCTCACAGGGAGGAGTACAAACCTGACATGGAAATCAGCTCACTTCCATGCTTAGCTGATGAGGATATGGATCCAGACCTCAAGGGACTTTTAAAGAAGATTGCACTCAGAGCATCAATGATCACTGGAGTCATTGATAAGCTGTCCACTTCATGCTGGTTTCTGTGAACGAAGCCAAAACTTGCATGTGTGTTGTATCAATGGACTATGTAAAAATGACAATCCATGTATGAAGATGTTGGCAGTTCCAGGATTAGCTACAAAGAAACCTCTTCTACAAACGTTAAAGTTTTGTGTTCACTGTTTTCTCAGTAAACAGGGTTTCTGATCAGATGGGAAAAAAGGATTGTTAGTGTCTTCTTTTATTCTAGTTTACTGAAGTAATGTAGTAATTAGAAGTCTTGTGTCACAGATCTATGGACACATTTTTTGCACAGAAGAAGGCTTCCAATTCCGTTCCCCTACAGACCATCTACCCTTCATGTGTCTGTATACAGGACTCCGTGTAAGAGATAATGGTATTTATTTAGCCCAGCAAACAGCACATGTCAATCACAGTGGTACATTTATGGTTTGTAGATGGATATTTCTGATGTCCCCTGTGACAATGGTTAAAGTCTGGATAAAAGTTGATGTTATGGCTGAGGTGACATTTAGAGTCACTGCTATTGTTGTCTTGTCATAGAATCTGTTTGCAAATCAGCCTGTAGCATGTGACAAAGCTTTGTCACTACATTGCTTTTGAATTGAAGGATGCACATACATTGTTCTAATTAAGTTGTGGGTAAGTTTACAATTGTCTATACCTGTGGTTGGAAGGATATGGGAAGTAGTGTCCAGTCTTCTTTGATAAAATGTACCATACTCCACATTCCTTCTCCTTTTTATCAAAGATTTGCAAGTAGTATTTGGTTTTAAAAATGCTTTTTTCCACCAGTCCTTTTGCATTGTGCGTGCAACTTCTGGCCCCAAGTTTACAATTTCATTATTTCATTCAGGGTTGCCAGGTTGTGTCTTAAAAGAGAAAAGAGTTTAAACGGCTTGCTTGTAATTTTCAGATGTGATTGGATTTCTTCTACACAGTTTGCTAATTTTGTTTCTTTATTGTTTGTGACAAAAAGAATTGAAATGCTGAATAACTTTTGATACAGGCTGGCATTGAACATTTCCATCCTTTTCCCACACTCCTGTTACATTTCTTGTGTAGTTATTTATGGGACATATTGGAGACAAAATTACTCAGCTTAATATGTAGGAGCGGCAAATGGAAAAAAGAGAAAAGTAAATCTACAGGCTTGTTTATTTACATAAGCATAATTTATTTAAGGTGGACAAAGTCAGAAGTCATACAACTCCAGATTATAACAACAGGTTTATTTGAAATCACAAGCTTTTGGAACACTGCTTCTTTATCACTTCACCTGAAGAAGGAGCAGTGCTATGAAAGCTTGTGATTTCAAATAAACCTGTTAGACTATAATCTGGTGCTGTGTGACTTCTAACGTTGATAACCCAGTCCAGCTCTGGCACCTCCACATCATTATTTAAGGTGATTAGTAATTTTGTCATGGGATGTTCTGTATTCAAGATAACAAGCATGGGGCTGGATGAACACAGCAGGTCAAGCAGCATCATAGGAGCAGGAAAACTTGACGTTTCGGGCATAAACCCTTCATCAGAAATGGGGGAGGTGAAGAGGGTTCTGAAATAAATAGGGAAAGAGGGGGAGGTGGATAGAGGATGGATAGGTGGAGAGGACACAGACAAGTTGAAGAGGCGGGGATGGAGCCAGTAAAGGTGAGTGTAGGTAGGGGGGTAGGGAGGAGATAGGTCAGTCCAGGGAGGACGGACAGGTCAAGGGGGCGGGATGATGTTAGTAGATAGGAGATGGGGGTGTGGCTTGGGGTGAGAGGAAAAACAGGTTAGGGAGGTGGAGATGAGCTGGGCTGGTTTTGGGATGCGGTTGGGGGAGGGGAGATTTTGAAGCTTGTGAAATCCACATTGATGCCATTGGGCTGCAGGATTCCCAGGCTGAATATGATTTGCTGTTCCTGCAGCCTTCGGGTGGCATCACTGTGGCATTGCAGGAGGCCCAGGATGGACATGTCATCTGAGGAATGGGAGGGGGAGTTGAAATGGTTCGCGACTGGGAGGTGCAGTTGTTTGTTGCGAACTGAGCGCAGGTGTTCTGCAAAGCGGTCCCCAAGCCTCCGCTTGGTTTCCCCGATGTCTGTATTCATTTTGTTTGACCCTGCAATCGTCTTTTTTGCCTGACTTGGGAAAAGGAAACTTGTTCAGGGTTCACAATCACTATTAATAGAATGCACGTATAGAATCAAGATGAAAATAGGGTCAAGCTCTACTGTGATGCCTCACACAGAGGAGTATTCCTCACAGTTTTTGTCCATCCATGAACAACGGTTACTTCCTGGAGATTGATTAGCAACTTTGGAACTTTACCCGAGTGAGTCATCGATGTTTATTTATCAAATTGAAATTTGGAATGATTGAGAACGTGTTGTTAGGTATGACTTGTGGTCAGAAAACATAACAATAGCCCAAGGCCTAACTGCTATAAATGGTACAAAAGAATACATTGGATGCTTTGAACAGAGTAACGTGAGGAATTTGAATGTATTTGCCTAATAATTCATTGATATTGTAATTCATTGACAATGAAGAAGGTTGCCTAAGATTACAAAGGGATCTTGATCAATTGTATCAATTAGGCTGAGGCACGGAAGATGGAATTTAATTTGGATAAATGCGAGGTATTATAGTTTGGTAAAACGAACGAGGGCAAGACGTATACAGTTAATGGTTGGGCCCTGGTTAGTGTTGTCAAACAGAGAAACCTAGATATCCAGGTACATAGTTCTTTGAAAGTTGTGTCACAGGTAGACAGGGTAGTTAAGAAGGTGTTTCACACCCATGTCGTCGTTACTCAGACCATTGAGTACGGGAGTTGGGACACCATGTTGAGGTTTTGCTGGATGTTGGTGGGGCCACTTATAGAGTGCTGTGTATAGTTCTGGTCACCCTGCTATAGGAAGGACATTATGAAATTGAAGAGGTTTCGGAAAAGATTTATTAGGATACTGTGGTTTAGTATGTGGAATGAACTGCCAGAGAAAGTGATCCAAGTCCAGTTACAACATTTAAAAGCCATTTGGATAGGTACATGAATAGGAAAGGTTTAGAGGGATATGGGCCAAACACAGGCAAGTGGAGCCAGTTTAGTTTGGGAAACTTGGTCGGCATGGACGAGTTGGACCGAAGGGTATGTTTCCGTGCTGAATGATTCAATGACTCCAGGACTCCATGATTCCGATGGCCTTTTCAATGCCTTGGGCTATTAAAAGTAAAAGCTTTCTACTTCTTTTCTTGTGTCTTACATAGCTAGGGAGCAAGAAAACACGTCAGGTCTTCGACAGAAAGACTAGATTGTATGAACAATTGCATTGGAGAAAATAGATAGGTAAAGGAAGTACTTTTTAAGGCGCAGGTTGACGATGGTTGATTTTAAAGTGGTTGGAATAGTGCTACAGGAATGGTAATATTGTTGAATATTGAATTCAAAAAACAGTACCTGGATAGTTGAGACATTGATTGGTAAGGGCACAAGGGAGGTTCATCTTCATAACTGCAGAGGGTGGGGAAAATCCAAGTTTGAAACCCAGGAGGAAAGATAGCATTAGTTAAGGTTTTGTAGTAGAGACAGAAGGCATACCTCAAATAAATAGTGAGAAGAAGTCATTAAAGGATAAAAGGAAAGAGATCTTGAGATTGTAAACGGTAATAACACTCATAGGAGCACAGCATAGCAAAAGATAAAATGAATGTCCCGAAGAAATTATAATTGCTGTGAACCAAACAATTTAAGTCAGAATGTAATAATTCCCAGCAGATAGCAAGAACTGCAGGTGCTGGAGTCGGAGTCAATACAGTGTGGAGCTGGAGGAACACAACAGGTCAGGCAGCATCAGAGGATCAGGAAGGTCGATGTTTTGGGTTGTGACCTGAAGGATCCTGACCCGAAACATTGACTTTCCTGCTTCTCTGTTGCTGCCTGACCTGCTGTGTTTCTCCAGCTCCACACTGTATCGACAGTAATAAATCTTATGTGTGTTTATAAAATTTTCAAAGTTGGAAAGTTAGAAGTAATGGAGGAGTAAAGGGATATGATAAAGGAAACAAGTAGAAACTTTGCTTGTATTTGGTCAAGATACGGAATTTATTGCTTTCAGGAAATATTGAAAGACAATAGTTCAGTGATTAAGAGCTCTATTGGTATTGGAATATAAATATTCTTGCAAGCATTGTGTAACATTAGAAAATACACGCATACAGTCAGGAAGGGGAGGCAACGGTCCAATGGAATTATCGCTAGGCTATTAAACTAGAGATAACACAGTAACACAGTGTGAAGCTGGAGGAACACAACAGGCCAGGTGGCATCAGAGGAACAGGAAAGCTAACGTTTTGGGTCTGGACACTTCTTCAGAAATGGGGGAGATGGGAAAGGGAGCTGGGAAATAAATAGAGAGAGGAAGGGTGGGGCTGGGGAAGGTAGGTGGGATGGTGATAGGTAAGTGCAGGTAGGGAGTGGTGGGGATTGGTCGGTGAGGTGGGAGGAGTGGATAGGTGGAGAAAATGGACAGCCTGTGTCAGGTCAAGGGGGGCGGGGATGAGAGGAAGGTTTGGTCATGGGACGAGGCTGGGGGTGGGGAGATTTTGAAACTAGCAAAATCCACATTTAGGCCATTGGGCTGTAAGCTGCCGAGGCGGAATACGTGGTGCTGCTCCTCCAGTTTCTGGTGGCATCATTGTGACACTGGAGGAGGCCCAGGATGGACATGTCACCCAGGGATTGAGAGGGGGAGTTGAAATAGTTCGCGATCGGAAGGTGTTGTCGTTTGTTGCGTATAGAGTGCAGGTGCTCTACAAAGTGGTCTCCGAGCCTCCGCTTGGTCTAACCGATGTAGAGGAGGCCACATCGGGAGCAGCAGATGCAATAGACCACATTGACGAATCGCCCTGTCTAATTTGGAAGGTTTGTTTTGTGCCTTGAATGGAGGTGAGGGGGGAGGTGCAGCACTTCCTGCGGTTGCAGGGAAAGTTGCTGGGGGTGGTGGGGCTAGGGAGGAGTGTGGAGCAGATGAGGGAGCTCAGAGACCTTGGTAATGTTCTGGGGACCTGGCTTCAAATCCTGCCAGGGCAGATGGTAGAATTTTAATTTTAAAAAATCCGGAATTGAGATTCTGATGATGACAAGAAATCCATTGTCAATTGTTGGAAAAATACATTTGGTTTTCTAATGCCCTTTAGAAAGGGAAATCTGCCAACATGTGACTCCAGACCCATAGCAATGTAATTGACTCTTAACCGCCCTCTAGGCAATTAGGAATGAACAATAAATGCTAGGCCTAGTCAGCAACACCCTCATCCTGTGAATGAATTGATTGAAAAAAGAAGTAGAAAGAAAATGGCACAATTTTTAGTGTGTATTACAAGCTTTGAATAGAAGAGATACCCCAGAGATGAAGGTCTGCAGACATTGGAGAGTGGAATGCAAAAGGAACAAAATGTTGAAAAGAGTGTGATGAAAATATAATTGTTGCCTACTAAACTAGTAAAATTCCAAAAAATAGACTAAAATGAAGTTGAAATAAAACCAAAATTGCTGGAGAAACTCAGCAAGCCTGGCAGCATCTGCAGAAACAGAAACATAGTTAATGTTTCGCGTCCAATTTGACTCTTCTTCAGTTCAAAACCTAAAATATTAACTCCATTTCTCTCTCTACAGATGCTGCCAGATCTGTTGAGTTCTCTAGCCTTTTCTAAATCTGAAATTTTTATTTCTGATCTGCGGTATCAGCAGTATTTTGCTTTGATTTGACATGAAGATTATACTGTTGTTAAAGCCGGAAAATCTTTCAGACTACATCCAGAACTGTTTCCTGTGCAAGTTTGTTTCTATTTTGCCAAAGAAAGAATCACTGCTTGATATAATTCTAGGAAAATAAGTGAGGCATTAACTTGTCTGAATAATTGGAAAATGGCAAACCATTCAATGTAAGTATATGAAAGGGCAATAAAAAGTCAAAGGGTGCAATGGTAAAATGTAATGAGATAATAAAGAAGGATCAGTCCCAAATTAAATTTTGAATTTCATGTATTTGACGATTGAATCATACAATCCCTACAGTGTGGGAGCAGGTCATTCAGCCCATCAAGTCACATTGACTATCTGAAGGGCATCGCACTGTCTGTAACTTGCATTTCCCCACTGCTAATCCACTTAGCCGATACATCCCTGGACACAATGGGCGATTTAGCATGGCCAATCTGCTTAACCCACACATCTTTGGGCTGTGGGAAAAAACCAGAGCACCCAGAGGAAGCCCATGCAGTCACAGGGAGAACATGAAACTCCACACTCTGAGGGCGGAATCAAGCCCAGGTCCCTGGCATTGTGAGGCAGCAGTGCTAACCACTGAGCCACCATGTCACCCCATTACAAGATCACAAAATAAACTCATTCCTTGGTGATGCAAAAGGGTACATCAAAGAATAGTTCCATGAATAAATAGAAAATAAAACTAAACTGAAACCAAAGACAGGAAAATAATAAAGCTTGGGCAAATACACAAAGAAAGGGAAATATAGAATGAGTCGTGGGGAAATGGAACAGGACTTTAGAAGAGATAGGGAAGAAAGGAAGCAGATAGTGGGTGGTAATTTGCTGTAGAGGTTGCACTTATTGGTGCCTGCCATTAGTTAGACTTGTTCTTGTGAGGCTACTGTGTGCAGATTCTCTGCAAGTTCAGGTCACCTAGTGCCACTTCTTCCTATAGCCCTGCAATTATCTCTGCATTTATTTTCGTTTGTATGACATGTTGCTGAAAGTGTGACCTGATGTCGCAGCAAGCGACACAGAACATCTGGGACCTAAGTGAACAGAATAATTAACTATACATCTCTTTAATCAACTGGATTGAACAATTGTAAAATTAACAATCCAATGACTAAGAAGGAAGTGTGAATTAGAGTGGGCAATTAAATACTAAATGTAATAGTAGGTTCTGAAAGGGAAATACAGAAGGAAATAAAGACTGGATTGAGAGACCAAAAATGAGTCAGAAATGAAATGTTAAATAGCGCCTAGTTCTAGATATAGATTTCTGAAGGTGTTTGATAGTTGCCTCTCACAAGCTTGTTAGGAAATTTAGACATTTATTATAAAAGGAAATGAAACAGCACAGATAGAATGTTATTGACTGATCGGAAACACTCAGTTAGGTTAAATGTGTCTTGCTCAGATTAAAGAAGATTAAGAACTGTTGTACCCCAGGGGGTTGGTGTGGGTCAACCTTGCACTAATACACCTACATCTATCTACAGTTGACTCAAATACAGGGAGTAGAACATTGCAATTTGCTAATAAGACATACTTAAGCAGATGGTTTGGCAAATAATGTCTATGGCAGCAAAATCTTTAGGGAGAAGAAGGAAGATTGAAAGAACAGAAATATGGGGAAGATATAATTGAATATTAGCAAGTGTGGGGACATTAAAGACAGGGATGGAGTTTCATATAGATAAACCAGGATGATTGTAGGGTTGGTAAACTATGGTTACAAGGAGAGAGTCAGTGTACATGAAATTGTTCTAATGTAGAACAGGCTGTGGAGATTCATTACAAGGCTTTTCATTAAGAAATTAAATATGAATAGAGAAAGACCATTTATCTGGCTTGGAGTCAGTGATGAGAGGTTATCAATATGAAACAGTCACTAAGAAAATGAAGAGGAAGATTAAGAAATCTTTTGTCATGCAATGTACTGTTGGAACATAGAATTATTTGCCACAGAAATGGATTAAAGACCACTGTATATTTTAATATAAAATTATAATTATTTACTTTAAAAAAACTTGCATTTATATAGCCCTTCTCATGACCTCTGGAAAATGCTGAAGTACTTTTTGAGCTGAATTTGTATTCTAGGAAATGCAGGAGCTATAATGCGCACAGTTCCATAAACATCAATGTGATATAATGACCAGATGATCATGTTAAATGAGCAATAAATATTGCCCAAGATATGAGGAACAACTGCCCTGGCCCTCTTCAAAATACCTTGCACTAGGACCTTGTATTATCACTGGGCAGCTGAATGGGGCCTTGTTCCAACTTCTCATCCAAAGCATAGCAGCTCTGACAATCCAGCACTCCCTCAGGACTGCTTTGGAGTAGCAGCTTTGATACTTTTGTACTCAAACCTTGCAATGGCACTTGAACACAAAAAACTTGTCACCAAAAAACAGGAGTGCTACTAACTGACCCAAAATGACACAAGAGTGTTTGTTTTGGATTTTGCTACCATTGAGCTGGTACTGCCACAAGAGCTGACTCGTTGAGATCTGTCATGTTAATTTTGATAAAGTATTACAGTACTTCAGTGAGGACTGTGGTGGAAGTATTGTAGAATAGAGGAGTGAATTGGAAGGAGGGTTTGAAGGAGTACAGCCCACTGAGATGTGAACCAGAAGTAGCTGTGCAGATGGCCTTGATTTTAGAAACAAAGAACTCTTTCCCTTTAGTGTGAGATGTGAGGATGGATGGTGTGGAGGAGGGGAGGGTATTAGTGGCTGTTTACAGTGTAGAAGAAGAACTTGGAATATTAATGCATTGCCAAATTTGACCCAAAAAGGGAGTTGCAGTTCTGCTTGAGTGATCAAACTGATGTGCTGGTGACGTATTATGGGTTTTCCTCTTAAATAATTTGGACTTTCTAATTTTTCTGCGAAAAATACACTGTCTGATGTACATTTATAATAGTCTGTATGAAAAACAGATGGCTCTCTTAGGTAACAAATGTAAAATGCAGCTGATATGCTCAAATGTACAATATGTTGATTTGAAGTGGTTAAATTGCCCTGGTGACAAAAAATTACGTGGATTTTGTTAAAACAGTTACAAAATTGTAGAATGGAAGCAGGTATCTAAATTAATTCTTCATGTTGGCAATGCAGACACAATCAGATTGCATATGCTGTGAACTCCTGAGCCAATGATTTTGAAAACATAGGATTGAATGACTGTACCCAAAAAGTTAATCAGTATTCTTAGATGCTGAATGAAAGGGGAAATATAGGTAAGAATTTAACTCACCGTTATTTCAGGAGAACAATGTTAGCATTAATATAACTCAAGAACTTAAATTCTTAATATAATTTAGTTATGTTAAATTGAGTTACAGACTTATTCCTTCTAGCAGTCTAGAATTCTAGGTCTTGCCTGACAAATCTACTGGGATTCTTTTTAGTAAGCAAATTGGTAAGGTGAATAAAACAAATTTTCAGAGGTGTTTTATAATCTGAGACTTTTAAAGAACATAAAGGGATATTGAATTAATGACAACACAGCAAATTGGATTGAAAATTACCTCAATGAGAGAAAATAGAAAGTGATTATGAGCATGATTCCTCTTGTCTCAGCTGGTTAAATAAGTGAGTGATTGAATCGGTCAAGCAAGGAAGGTCCCTCGGTCAATTTCCTGGGCTGTCCTGCATTAGTTGATTTCAACCAGCACCATGGCAGGACTCCAACATTAAAACCTAGAACCAATATCCAGGGAAATAAAAGAAAACTTGCCTTTAAACAGGAAAATCTTTATTCTAGAGAGTACTAGAATACTATCTAAAAATAGAAGTCATTCCAATGTGTCACCTTGCCCTATGATATGCACTGTTATATCCTAACCAGTCACTATCTAGATCATATGTGTGATACTGGAGGGGGAAGAGGGATTAGAAGAAGGAATTGACAGAACAAGAAAGAAACAAAAGGAAGACAATAAAAAGGCTCAGTGGTCTGAATATATGGGATGTTTAATTAATTAATCACTTGGAGAAGTTTGAGAATTGAACAGAGCTGAAAGAAATCATCTTTCTGCTTGGTCTCATTAGAAATGTGTTAATTATTATAAACAGTAATGATCCATTGACATCTGCAATAGGTTGCAGTTAACTTTGGAGTTAAAGGAAGTTTCTAGGGAGTTTTATCTCTAGTTATTCATCTCCTTTGAGGATTAAGTATTCTGGGATTGTGGACAATACCAAAAAAAATGTTTACAGTGAATTGATAAGGTATAACACAAACTTTTCTTTTTTTGTATTTTCTTACCCCAAGCTGTTGATAGTGAACGGAGAGATGGTCTGATAGCTGCCATTGAAGTAGGGGCAGCAGCGTTGTCAATCCTTTTTTGTGTCGAAATTTAGCACTTTATGGAAGCAAGAGCCTGCTTTATTCTGGACTCCGAATTTGTCAATGTCAATTGTGAGATCGAATCATGGGGCGAGACAACATTTGGGAAGAAATGGCACTCATTATTAAAACCTCAAAATTAAAACAAAGAA
Organism: Ginglymostoma cirratum; assembly: GCA_024137785.1. NCBI lineage: Eukaryota > Metazoa > Chordata > Chondrichthyes > Orectolobiformes > Ginglymostomatidae > Ginglymostoma > Ginglymostoma cirratum. Next base: position 31,690,999 of record JAHRHZ010000051.1, on the reverse strand, counting down.
CTGTAGGTGCTGGACATCCGAAACAAAAACAGAAATTGCTGGATAAACTCAACAGGTCTGGCAGCATTTGTGGAGAGAGAAAACAAAAGTTAATGTTTCCAGTCCAGTGAAAGATCAACAATTTACTGCCTTTATTTTGGAAACAAAAGTCACTTCAGCAAACTCTTAGATCCACCACTGAACGTGTCAACATCATATGTTTTATTATACGGGATCGTAAGGAGGAAACAGCCCGCACCCATATTTCTCAGGCTGTGTAACTTGCGTTATAACGGGAAAGCAGCCCTCACCCAGATCTCTCAGACTGGATGTCCCTGTGCCTCGGCAAGTCGGTAGACAATGCCTTGGGATCAGGGATATTTTATTTCGATGCAGACTGTAGTTCTAAAGCCTTATGACTGGCAGGAGCCAGTTTTATTCCATTGTTTTTCGTAAATCTCACCGACTGATTAATTTCGAATGTTAATATTTGTCTTTCGTTGCATTAACCACAGAATTTTTTTTTGAGTGGCAAATTCAACTCTTAACGAAAAGACTGCCACTGATGCGACCCGCGCCATGTTCCCGGCCACCTCTTATAGAGCCAGTCACAAAGAATTAAACACGGGGAAGGTTTTAGCTGGACTGTCATGGGCGACGCTGGAGAAATTTTTAAGAAGTGAGGAATGATATTTTGTTAAAAAGCATCTCAAGCGCAAGCCATCGGAGACAGAACACTGCTGCCATTCCAATATCTAATTACAATAAGAATCTTGTAACTCCATCTAGGTCACTTGGTATAAAGACAAACATTGCTGGAGAAATTCAGCAGGTCTGGCAGCAGAGAGAAACGCAGAGTTAACGTTGGGTTCAGTCATCCTTCAGTTTTACCTGCACTTTGTATCGGATCTTCAGCATCCGCGGTTCTTCAACTTTGAGATAAATGCAAGTCTATTTTTATTGAGGAATAGGGCTAGTTTTTGTTCAGTGCTCTCTGGGTTAAAAGTAAAAAGGCCAAATGGTAACATGGCCTTGCATCTAGATATTTATTCACCGGACCTGAACTGAAAATGCGCAGCGGGGCCGGCAGCATCTGACCGTTAAACGGGAAATAATCTGTACCCAAAACGTTCATATCACTGTTACCCGGCGGCCAGGGGATTTCTGTCCAGTATTGCCATGTTTTGTTTCAGTTTCCCACATTTATAATTGTGTCTTTTTCGCCAACGCGAGTGCTCCTTCTTGTGTGAAATAGTCCAACAAACCCTCCACCCAAATCAAGTGTTATTTTTCGATGTTAAACCCGCGCAGAAATGACACCAACTGTTATTCCCAAATGCAAATATTTGTGGGTGAAAGGGAGGTCTATTAGCCAACACCTGAAGTACATTTTATTTTGCTGGCCCCACTGCTGCTTTGTGTAAGCTCTTGCAGTGCAGTGGTAGTGTCCCTACCACTGAGCCAGGAGGACTGGGTTCAAGTCTAATAGCATCCCTGAACAGGTTGATTTAAAATATCCACTGCTACTTGGGAAGTTGAGCAGAGCGCTTTCCAGACCCTTTTTCGCTCTTCTTCAGTTTTGTAAATAATATTTCAGAAACTGCCGTCTGCTCGTCCTGGTTTGGCCAAAGCCGCGGATTTCTGTTTTAGTTTTAGTTTTGAGAAAATCTTTCTAAAACTACCCCGCTTTTCGCGCTGTTGTTATAAGCAGCCCCTCGACACAGCGATCTTAAAATCTACAGCGCAGTGAATCGCGTGATGAAAGTGGCGATGATTAGTTTGCGGGATGTGTGATAATAGAAAACCGCTACTTTCAGCCCTATGCTAAACTGATCGGCTGTCTTACAAACAGCAGGCGATTTTTTTTACAGAAATAAATCTCTGAACAACCGCTGCCAACTTTAATCCCGTTTGTACAGTTCAAAATACATTTCGAGTGGAATTCTAATTAACAGCATTCTTTAGCCCCCTTTTCATTTTTAATACCTTTCAGTGGTTACTGAATATTCTTAATATTCCAAATCACTGATTTTTTTTTAAAGTTTCATTGCAGCCTAAAAGTGACGGTTCTATATCATTGCCTGAGAACAAAGCAACTATTAGCTTAAATCTGGCTGTTCACGCAAGGCGGAACTGTTCCAGATACGTTCTGTAATCTGATCTGTGCTGTAGTGACTACATGCTGCTGGACTCTGTGGGAGATTACAGGGGCCAATTTAAAATTATTCCCCTCCGCGACCCAACCACCGTTTATATTTTGGACTATTTTGACGAATATGATTAGCTGTGACGTAATCATCCAGTGAAATATTAAATGGTTCATTACTTTCTTGTACAGTTTTCTGTAAATGCTCTGCCCCACATTTCTTTTTCTTTTAACAAAACCTTTGATTTTACATACGTCTGGAAGTCTTGTGCCAGCTAGATTATGGATGGTGAAGACACAGACAGACAGACAAATCAGATCAGTCTTTCTACCCCATGATCTCACTGAATTGTGGAACGGGCTCGACGGGCCGAATGGCCTGTTCCTATGTACCTCTGTATCCAACACAGTAAAATTGAAACCTTCAAAGACTCAAAATTGACCGCAATGTTTTCTCATCAAACTTTTGAATAATCAATCCCAGACTTTGCCAATAATCAAATTTAGACGCTGGTTTGTAGCTTAAACAAAAGACTTAGCAACTTATTGAGACAAAGTAAAATTAAACAACAAAGTAATCTGATTGGTCTAAATGTTAAACCCAGTCCAATTCACACAAAAGACAGACAGGTATAGTTAAAGGATACATAAAATAACAAAAATGGCCGGATTGTTTAAATGGTTTTCACAAGTACGGTTGAATTTCTGAATATGTCGATTATAGTCACCTTTAATATTCACTTAGATAAAGGCAGAAATACTAATCACTTCATTTTCTGTTCTCTGAGCCTCCAATAGCTGCTAATGGGAGGTTTGGCAGGGAGCTTTCAAATCCTCACGCTGTAGCTCCAACAGCCAGATTTCACGTTTTAACGAAAAACAGAATCCAAACCTTGACCACTCAGTCGCAGACTGACCATCTCCTCCACAAGGGTTAAGAGATAATAGGTACTGCAGATGCTGGAGAATCCGAGATAATAAGGTGTGGAGCTGGATGAACACAGCAGGCCAAGCAGCATCATAGGAGCAGGAAAGCTTGACGTTTCGGGCCTAGACTCTTAATCCACTTTTTCCACTTGGATTGCACCAGCAAAAGGGTTTGAGGACTGACATGGTCCAAAAGGAGGGTATTTCCCTTTA
>JAHRHZ010000051.1:31645703-31687334 GCA_024137785.1 Ginglymostoma cirratum | reverse complement strand
TAAAGGGAAATACCCTCCTTTTGGACCATGTCAGTCCTCAAACCCTTTTGCTGGTGCAATCCAAGTGGAAAAAGTGGATTAAGAGTCTAGGCCCGAAACGTCAAGCTTTCCTGCTCCTATGATGCTGCTTGGCCTGCTGTGTTCATCCAGCTCCACACCTTGTTATCTCCTCCACAGGGTCCCAGTTATCATTTGACATCTGCTATCTGTTTGAATTAAATGTCTTTTCTAGACTTGCTGGAACCAATTCCCGGGCACTAACCTCACTAATAGCCAACTTCTGCTCTCCGTTTAAGTATAGTGCTCTTCTCTGGTGACAAAACATCTGTGGAACCTTTTGATCAGGAACCAACCTGCAATTAACTTCCAGGTCTAGCCTCACAAGTAAACTAAAGCCTATTTGGAACAAAAACCGAAATTGCTGGATAAGCTCAACAGGTTTGGCAGCATCTATGGAGAGGAATCAGCAGTGACAAAAGGTCACTGGACTCAAAAGTTAGCTCTTATTTTTCTCCACAGATGATGCCGGACCTGCTGAGCTTATCTAGCAATTTCTGTTTTTGCTTCTGATTTACAGCATCCACAGTTCTTTCAGTTTTTAAAAGCTTATTTAGTCTGTTTTCCTTTTAACACAAGTTGGCACCCACAATCTAAGAAGTTATCTTTAGCTCATTGTTCGTAGTTCCCAGATACAAACCAAAATGGATGAAAAGAATACTACGAAAATAATGTACTCTTGCATAGTCAACATCCAGTATATAGCGCTATTTTTATATACATTAGATAGCATGTAGGATCGAATGAAACACTGCTTGTGACATTTTGAACATCTTCAGTTCAACGTGAGAGTCAAGGCCTTAATAAAGAGGCACTTGTATTGGGTACGCATCTAGATGTAGCCTTTCTATGAAGTTAGATTGATGCAGTATATACCGTAACAGACACGTTACTGAAAGCATTTGTCTGTCTTGATTTAAAGCAGCAGATCTTACACCATACGATGGGTTCCGATGTTATCTAAATCTCTTCTGAATTTGTCGATGAAGGGAGAGGTCCACTTCTCCTTTAAGGCTGCTGACCTTGTCCAGATGACCAAGGGCTCACATCTGAACCATGCAGCGAGGTCGGGTAGAAATGTTACATCTAGCCAGGGAAGTGGGGGACGGCAAGCGAAAATCTGAAAAGAATGTTTCTGTTTCTGCTGTTTTGTTGGGCATTATTGGATAGGCCAACAAGCTTGAATTCCACCACCAAGACACCAGCACCCACCCCCAACTCCCTGCCATTCCCTGCAGTTTGGTGTTAGCTCCGGACCTAGGGGTTATCTCTCCGAGACAGCTTTTGGATGTGGTGACAGCGAGCACTGAGCTTCTCATATGTTAAGAGTGCAGTCCCCGAGGACAGCTCTCTCTCTCGCTGTCTCTGCCTCTGACGGATGGTTACGGTGAAGGGGGAGATGCCGCAGTCCTTTCTGATCCTCTCTTGCCATCTGCCCTGAGCAAACTACACGCTCTGAACGGCAGCTCCACTCCCAGTGCAAAATTACATCAGGACAAGAGAGCTACTGGCTGAACAGCTCCCACCCAGAACCCTGAAGGATTTCAAGATCTTCCTAAGCAGGTGAGTGATAGCCTTGAAATGTTACTTGTACTGAGCCTGGTGGAGACAGTGCAGTTATTCTAAAATCTAATTCTTCAAATAAAAAGGACTGGGGTCTGTGGCGTCCGTTTTCCAACAGCTAGTGTATTAAAAACTAATTGATCAAACTGGCGTTGTGTTTACTTAATACTTAACCAAGGCGTTAGATGTGTTCATGATCTAGTTCCTCCTGACCTCTGCGATTGACCCGATGTTCTTTAATTTAAATGTCACGACCCTGTTTTGTTTCAATTATTGGCGAATATTGATCCAATGGATAATATCGAATTCATTGCCCTTTCAGCTCGATGTTTAGATTGCCAGCTTTCCACGCTGCAAATGTTAGCTTTCACCCCCATTTCACATCCTTTTTCAGGGAAAGAATTAGTGTCTCGCCGGCCATTCGCAACACCGAGAACACAGAACGCGAGAGAATGTAACAAGTTTCCTCTTCTTTGTAAGAAAGTCGCTTTTATCTTATTAAGCCGCGCAGTGCGGTTGGTGCTGCTGAGGCTTGTTGAAAGGTGCACAGATCCGCACACTCACTCCAAAGTCACCTCGCTCTCTCTTTGGTGAGTACAAACCTTGCGGATAGAATTCGGTGCTTGCTAGGACTCGGTAAAATTATGTCCCAAATCCCTGTTTGCTTTCCTTTAGGTCGAAAGGTCTGTGTAATTAACAAGAAGGACGAAATTTTTCAATTTCTCATTAGAGACAGTTCTCCAAGCAGCATTTCCCAGGGAGAGACAATTCCACTGTCCAAATGTTTCATTACATCAGCCCCCCCTCCCCTCTTAAAAGCATAACACTGGGCGGAATCCAACCGCGGCTCTTTAGGAAGTAGGATGTGTGGTTCCCCGCACCAAAATAATACTACTTCAGGGGTAATGTCTTCAAGCATGACAGAACGATTCCCAGGCAAGTAAAAACCGAAAGAACTGCGAATGCTGTAAATCAAAAACAGAAGTTGCTGGAACAGCTCGGTATGTCTGTCACATTTGAGAAGAAAAACCAGAGTTAACGTTTCGTGTGGATCTGAAACGTTGAGTTCGATTTCTCTGCACAGATGCTGCCAGACCTGCTGAGCTCTTCCAGCAACTTCTGTTTCTGATTCCCAGGTAAAGTCTGCAAACCAGGACCAGACAAGGTGGGACTAGTATAGTTTGGGATTATAGTCGGCATGGACCGAAGGGTCTGTTTCCGTGCTGTATGTGACTCTAAGAAGAGAAATTGCTGCAGAAACTCAACAGGTCAAGCGGCATCTGGAGAGAGAGAAAAAAAAGAGTTAACTGAACTAGTGGAGCCGAAACATTAACTTTGCTTTCCCTCCACAGATGCTGCCAAACCTGCTGAATTTCTCCAGCAATCTCTATTTTTGTTTCAGACCTCCAGCTTTGTTTTATTTTCGAGTTCTATTTGAATTGTTTCATGATCGAATTTTACTTTTGAAAAAAGACTCGCCCCCAACACTGTTCCTAAAGCCCAGTTGCTTTTGTTTCTGCCCTTGGCTGGTTAATCGCCGCGGGCTGTTCATTCAGAAGCGAGCCGATAGCCTGTTCATTATCTCTCTCTTAGTGTCGCGCCGTAATTTGGGACCCGATTGTTCTCCAGGCTTTTGTTTTACAAAGAGCTGGAATCTGGGTTTTTGTTTGTTCCCGCACACACGGGGCGGGTAGAACGGGTTTTTTTCACCTCGTTCGCAAAAGGACGAGAAACCTTTTTTTTTAGAAACGACAAGTCTGTAAACCTCTTTAGGACGATTTAGTTTGTAAATCTAATCTTTGTCACGAATCTGATTTGAAATCGAATGTAAATTTCGTTGTGCCTAAGTGTCTTCTTGACGGTGTGGAACTCAGCCTGGTTGCTAAATCTTGCTGCATTTGTATAGTTTCAACGTTGTTGTAGTAACCGATTATCAAATCCCCCGAAATAACATTTTACAATACATTTATATTTTCTAACCATTATGAATAATGTCCAATTTGTATTAAATTGTCTTTGTTAGATTGTCCTTCAAAATATGGTTTTATTTTTCTGCCTTAGGTATTTTTGAATTGAACATCTGTTGAGTTTTTTTAAAAAAAGAATACCTAGTTCGGATTTGCTATCAGCTTTAATAAAAGACTGGTTTTGGAAAGGAGTTAGATCGGTGTTGACTCTCTGGAAACGCTCCCAGTGTGCACCCAGTCAAGTGCCTTTGAATGACACGGTTGTAGTCAGCTTTTCCTTCAGTGCCAGGTACTATTTTCATTCCCAATAATTCTAGCCTAGCGATGATATCAGATCCGAGGAAATGTGATTGAAATAAGTTTTATATCTGTTCAGAGACGTTGCGACACACCATCCGGTGCACGTGGGCCTTGGACCTACTAGCTCCGAGGCAGGGACACTACAAGCCCCCGGGTCTCCTTTTAGAAGTCACATTTGGTCCCTGGATTCGAAACATTAACTGTTTTTCTCTCCCCACAGATGTTGCCGGACGTGCTGAGTTTCTCCAGCAAATTTATTTTATTTTGTTTACAGAAACCTACCAGCTTTAAGTAAGTTACTGACAAAGAGGGAATGGTCACAAATGCGTTTTGTTAATCCTTGGGTAATGACACGGATTGGTCCAATGGCATGTTAATATGTTCAGTCCAGTTACACTTGTCTCTGCTTCCCCGCAAGGTCTCGCCTTTCTGCGCAACTGGTATGTCGCTGACGGGAAAGGAGCAACTTTTCGCCATTGAAAGCTTCAAGCGGGCCCCTGCGCCCAGGATCCCGAGCTATATCAGCCCCCTGGTGCCCCAGCCCCGGTTCCTGGATGGGGGGCCCTTCTTGCCTCTGCAGCCCCGGGCCAGCCCCGGCTCCAGCTCGGCCCTGCCTTTCAGTTTCAGCAGCTTCTCCTTCCTGGGCCAGTCTCGGGCAATGGGCAGCACTTTGCCGGCTTCCCCTGTCGCTTTGGAGCCGCGGAAGGCAGTGGGTAGTGGTCTGGGTGAGCAGGAGGCCCCGCACTACCAGCCATGTCTGATACCAGGGGCAGAGAGGACACCGTTCACTGAGGAACATCTCAACACTGTGCTGTACGGCCGAATGGACTCCGCCAGTGCTGACCAACTCGCCCCCCACGCTATCTCAGGACTGCGCATCTCCGGCAACACAGGTACTGAGGCCACACGGGGCCCGGCAGCAGCAGCTGTCCTGCAGAATGCCAGGCCTGGCCAGTGACCATCTCCCTGCTCTTTACCCTGTAGGTGCGCTGGAGGACCAGTACCAGGCGGTGGACAGAGAGTGTCTAGAAATCCCAGTGGGTGAGTGAGGGAGGGGTGGGGGATGGAGAGGGAGTGGGAGGGGAGGGAAAGGGGAAAGAGCGGAAGAGAGAGGCGGTGGGGGGAAGAGATGGGGAGAGGTGAGGAGGGAGGGGGGGGGTGGGGAGGGAGAGAGAGGGGGTGAAGAAGGAGAGGGAGTGGGTGGGGAGGGAGAGGGAGGGGGTAAGGAGGGAGAGGGAGGGTGTAGGAAGGGAGAGGGAGTGGGTGGGGAGGAAGATGGAAGGTTGGGGAGGGAGAGAGGGGGTGGGGAGGGAGTGGTGAGGAGGGAGAGGGAGGGGTGGTGAGGGAGGGTGTGGAGAAGGTAACCAGTGAGGCTGGGATGGGGAGATGAGTGAGTGAATGAGGGGAGGGAGGGAGGCTGCCTGAATGAGAAAATCAGATTTACATTTCCAAAGCGCCTTTCAATGTTTGAGGATCTCCCTAAGCGGCTTCTAGCCAATGGCGTCTCGCTTGGAGTGTGGTGCAAGCGGATAATTTGCGCACAGAAAGATCCCACAAACAGCAACGTTGTGATGAAAAGGCAGGCCGCTAGTGCGGCTGTTGCCTGAGAAATAACTATTACTCGGGAAATGGGGAGAAACTCCTCCTGGGTATAGTGCCCCGGCCAGGGCTCTGGCTACTTGGCACCCCCTCAGAGCTGCAGGCAGCGCCGAATTTCCCGGTCAGAGCTCGGCAATGGGGCCCACATTCTGCTGGGCATGTGTGTAAGTATGGGTGGGGTGGTTAGTGCTAATAGTGGGACCCAGCTGGCTGCGTGGGTTTGCGGGTTGGGGGAACAGTCTGTGGGCTGGGGGACAGACTAGGGATGGGCTGGGGGACAGGCAGAGGATGGGTGAGCGCCTGGGGGACAGACTAGGGATGGGCTGGGGGACAGACTGGGGAGGGGCTGAGGGACAGACTGGGGGCTGAGGGACAGTCTGGGGACTAGGGGACACACTGGGGGCTGAGGGACAGACTGGGGGCTGGGGAACAGACTGGGGGCTGGGGAACAGACTGGGGCCTGAGGGACAGACTGGGGGCTGGGGAACAGACTGGGGGCTGGGGAACAGACTAGGGGTTGTGGTGGTGGAGGGCGCGGCACCGCTCTCCCAGCTTCTCGCTCCCCATCCGGTGGCGCTGACCAATTTCTGTCTCCGATCTCTGGCAGGACTCGCGGTCTCTCACACTTTCTACGGCGGAGTGCATCATCTTGGCGTCTTCTGTTGCCAAACCCTGATCCCCAAGGGGGTCCGATTCGGGCCGTTTACAGGAAAAGTGGTGAATACGAGTGAAATTAAAACCTACGACGATAACTCCTTAATGTGGGAGGTGAGAATTACACTCGGGCATCTCAAACAGGGAGCAGGATATCGGAATGCAGTTTTTTTTTAAGTTTGCAGCTGACGGAATGCCAGTCGTGGAGGGTGAGGGTGTGTTTGAGTGTTGAATCTCAGAGAAGCTGGTTCCAATGGTTGGGGAACGGGTATATGTTGTCAGCATGCTCTCTCTCTCACATGGGACAACTATATGGTATAGTTACAGCTATATGCTCTCTTTCTCACATGGGACAACTATATGGTATGGTTAAGCTATATGCTCTCTCTCTCACATGGGACAACTATATGGTATGGTTACAGCTATGTGCTCTCTCTCTCATGGGACAACTATATGGTATAGTTACAGCTATATGCTCTTTCTCTCTCATGAGACAATTATATGGTATAGTCACAGCTATATGTTCTCTCTCATATGGGACAACTATATGATATAGTTACAGCTATATGCTCTCTCTCTCATGGGACAACTATATGATATAGTTACAGCTACATGCTCTCTCTCATATGGGACAACTGTATAATGTGGTTACACCTCTATGCGCTCTCTCTCTCACACACACAAATGGGACAGTTATAAGGTATAGTTGCAGCTATATGCTGTCTCTCACTTGGAACAACTTGTATTCCAGATTTTTGAAGGCGGCACACTGAGTCACTTCATTGACGGCAAAGGGGCGGCTAGTAACTGGATGGCCTTGGTGAACTGCGCCAGGACGCCCCAAGAACAAAATTTAACAGCTGTCCAGAGCGAAGGCAAAATCTTCTATGAAACCTGTAAGGATGTGGCAGAGAAGCAAGAGCTGTTGGTGTGGTATGGGGACTGCTATCTCCAGTTTATGGGAATCCCGGTCACTTTAAAGGAAATGACTGAAAGCCCATTCGCACAGCAGGCTGAAGGTTAAAACACTTAAACGATTTTCTGCCCTTTTGCGGTTTGCTGTCATTAGCCGCGATCGCTTGACTAAAATGCCACTTTCATTCCATTGGCAGAGTCCGCTGAGGGTTTTAAATGTGAGAGGTGTGGGAAGGTATTCGCCTACAAATACTACAGGGACAAACATCTGAAATACACCCGCTGTGTGGATCAGGGAGATCGGAAATTCCCCTGTCACCTGTGTAACAGGTCGTTCGAGAAGAGAGACAGACTGAGGATCCACATTCTGCACGTTCATGAGAAACACCGGCCCCACAAAGTGAGTACGGCTCCCGCAGCAAGCTGCTTATTCATTCCTGGAATGGACACCAGAAAGGCCGAACTCCAAGGCCAGTCCCTGACGGACACAATGTGGACCTCTGGACCTGGAGTACCGGGGTCAATTCCTACCTGTTTCACAGGGGTATAGGAATATCTCCGATATTATTAGGACCACATCCCCAAACGCAGTTCGTGAATTCGCACACATTGGTTTCGATCAGCTCCCTATTTTGAACGAATGAATTTCCCCTCAATCGGTTCTATAATCTTGCGGTCCCTGCACAGCGGACCTGTGCTCACTGCTTTCGCTTGGTCAGCCCCCAATGGCCCAGGGTCAGTACTGAGTGGAACTAAATCGCAATATTTCAAAACATTTGGATGGAGGACAATTTCTGCTTGATAATAATCCTCACTTTCTGACCGTCCATTTCCTCAAATAGCCACGAAAATTCATGAGGTCATAGAGTCTAAGAGTTATACAGCAGGGAAACGGCCCCTTGGTCCAACCAGTCCGTGCCGACCAGATTAATTTAGTCCCATTTGCAAACATTTGGCTCATATCTCTCTAAACCTTTCCCATTCATGTACCCATGCAGATGCCTTTTAAATGGTGTCATTGTACCAGCCTCCACCACTTCCTCTGGCAGCTCATTCCATATATGCATTACCCTCTGTGTTAAAACAAAAGTTGCTCCTTAGGGCCCTTTTAAATATTTCCTCTCTTCACCCTATCCATGCCTCTCATGATTTTATAAACCTCTATAAGGTCACCATGCACCCTCCGCGCTACAGGGAAAACTGCCCCAGTCTATTCAGCCTGTCCTATAGCTCAAACCCTCCAACCCTGGTAAATCTTTTCTGAACCCTTTCAGGTTTAACAATATCCTTCCTATTGCTGTGAATTTGAACATCCCAATGAACTCACATTGCAGTTATACATAAACACTTCAGTAAGCCCTGCTACACACCTCGATGAAATGATTTCTTTTTGATTGGATCACATACCCACCGGATTCACTTCAAATGACATGATTCTTTCTTTCTGTAAAAGCTATAGCCAGCACTAACACAATGGGTCAGATGGTCTCCTTCTGTAATATAAAATTTCATGGTTGTATTTGAATTAGATGCTACCAGGAGTAAACTGTTGGCATAGCTTTTTTTTTAGCTATCTCATCTCATTGAATGATTCCTGAAAAATTGTACAAGGAGTATTCTTTGCAATAATTGTCCTTTAGGGATTTATTGTCTAATAAAGTGGGAATGTTGGAGAGACAAACACATATTGAGACAAATTTTGCAATATTATTGCAACAATCTAGGTTGTGAAATCACACAAATACGCTGATGGTACTTATTACAAATTCTAGTATGGCCCAGTACTTCGCTTTGTATCAATTTTGTTTTACATACCCATAAAGTAATTATGGATACACTATCAATCCTGATAAAATACTTTCTTCAGTTCCACCATTCTGCACCTGATATGTAAGACAACCGTCTAACTCAGCAGATGTGCACTACATCCGAAATGTCTGGACCAGTTGGCTACATGTACACATAATCAACACATTTGGAAAATCAGAAATGATTTATAGACAATGTGATTACTTTTCTCTCAGTACTGCCACCATTATCCATTTATCAATATGCTTACCTTCCTGTCAGGAGTACTGTTGCAATTATAAACATATACGCATACAAGTTAGGAGATGAAAACAGGCCATTCAGCTCCTTGAGCCATCTCCATCATTCAATAAGATCATGGCTGATCTATTTGTTTCAAATTCCACATTTCCACCTACTCCTGATAACCTTTGATTCCCCTGCCTCACAAAAGTCTATCTACTGCCACCTTAAAAAACTCAATGATGCCACCTCCATTCTCTGAGGCAGAGAGTGTCAAAGTTGCACAACTCTGAGACGGAAACAAAAAATTCTTCTCATTTCTATGGAGATAAATCTTAAAAATAGTGCTCCCTAGTTTAGACGCACCCACAAGAGGAAAATCATTTCCGCATCTATCTTGTCAAGATTGTTCTGGATCTTATATGGTCTTCTAAACTCCAGTGAAAATAAGCCCAGCCTGATCTATCTTTCCTCATAAGAGAATCCAATTCTTTTTCCAGATGTCAATGTAGAGAACCTCCCCTAAAACACCTCCAACACATTTACATCTTTCCATAAAAAGGGAGACCAAATCTCAATACCACAGTATCAAGATATGATCACACCACTGCCGTTTATAACTGAGGCACAACATCCTTAAATTTCTGTTCAATCCTGTTGCAACAAAATATAACATTCCATTAGCCTTCTTAATTACTTGCTAACATTTTGTGACTGATGTACTAGAACACCTAGATCACTCACCACCTCAGAATTCTGCAGTTATCCTCCATTTAGGCAATATTCTGTTTTTTCATTCTTCCTGCAAAAATAAATACTTTCACATTCAGTCACAATATACTCTATCTGCCAGATTTTTTCCCACTCACTCACCCGTCTGTATTAGTCTGTAAACTCATTGTGCTTTTTTCACAACACATTCTCCTACCCAACTTGTTGTATTCTACAAAAATTAGCTACCATGCTTTCGCTCCCTCAGCTAAGTTGTTCCAATAACCTGTAAACATTGAAGCCCCAATGTAGACCTCTGTTGGACTCCTCTTATCACATCTTCCCAATCAGAAAAAAGGCCCATTTATAATGGAGTTTGCACATTCTCCCTGTGTCTGCATAGGTTTCCTCCGGGTGCTCCGGTTTCCTCCCACAATCCAAAGATGTGCAGGTTAGGTGGAATGCCATGCTAAATTGCCCGTAGTGTTCAGGGATGTGTAGATTAGGTGGGTTACAAGGGGACGGGTGTGGTTGGGATACTCCGAGGTTCGGTGTGGACTTGTTGGGCCGAAGGGCCTGTTTCCACACTGTAGGGATTCTAATAGAATACTCTGTTTTCAGTCAGCCAACCAACTCTTGATCATTGTTAGTGTGTTACCTGTATAATAAGCTTTTACTTTATGAAATAACATTTTATGTAGTACCTTGTCAAATTTCTTCTGGAAATCCAAGAAACAGTTGACCAATGGGCGTCTACCTATCCACAGCATAAGGTATTCCTACAAAGAAATATTATATGTTCTGTATTAACTATTAAATATTGGCTAACCATGACCTCACTTTCACAAAACCATACTTTTCCCAATTATTTTGAACTTTCTAAATCTTGTCTAAGCTTTTATGATTTTTCTAACTAATTACTTAAGAACACTCTTGCTTTCACTCCATTCTTAGCATACCATCATATCATCACTTAGAGAGATGCCAAAACTTTGTTTGCATAGCTGTTTCTGGTGACACAGCTAAGACATGTGAGAATTAACAGGGTGTAAACTCATTGTGCTCAAATGCATTGGTACACCAACTCATATGGCATTCTACCACTATCGTTGCCAGTAGGGAAATCAAGGGTTACAGGGAAAAAACAAGAAAGTGAACATGAGAAATGTCAGATCAGCCATGATCCTATTCAAAGGTGGAACAGACTGAAGGGGCCAAATGGCCTAGTCCTGTTCCCATTTCTTATGGTCTTAAAATTTTATTACACATACTTACCCTACATTGCCATAGCCAACTCGTTGCTCCATGTAATTCAGTGTAATGTTGACAATCAATTTAATTATATGCAGGAGATAATGCTAAACATTACTTTACGTCTCTTTACAAAATGTGACTCTCTCTGTTAAACAGTGCTCAGTGTGTGGTAAGAGCTTCTCGCAGTCATCCAGTCTTAATAAACACATGAGAGTTCACTCAGGAGAACGGCCATACAAATGTGTTTACTGCAACAAGGTAGGTTCATGTATCTGTTTGCACTATTATTGTGAGCAGGGCACATAGAGAAAAGAAATATCGAACTATAAATGAACATTTAAAACAGTAAAGAAATAAAAAAACTAAAGAAGGGTTTCTGAAGACGGGTCACAGGACCTGAAATGGTAACTCTGCTTTCTCTCCACAGATGGTGCCAAACCTGCTGAGATTTTTCAGAGATTTCTGTTTTTGTTGCAGATAAGGAAATAACTTCATTTCTTAAAATATATTTTTTATGTTGAGTTCAGAGTCACGCTAATTTTGCCAATTTTTGACACCTGGGTCTGTCACACTTGGCAACAAATTCAAAGACCGCTTGTCGGATTTATTAAGTTGGCAACCAAGAAGACACAGTTCTGAGGACATTAACTCTGAGTTCTCTCCACTGATGCTGCCAGACCTGCTGAGCTTTTCCATCAATTTCTGTTTTTGTTTCTGATTTCCAGCATCCACAGTTCTTTCGATTTTTATTAAGACATATATCTTACAAGGGCTCATGTCCATGGGCTACAGCAGAACCTAGACATTTACTTAGACATTGCTGTTAATTCTGCATGATCCATGTAGTTTGAATCAACAGCTCTCAGATAACTGTCCAATAATGCGAAAAACATAATGTGTGACAAATGTTTGGAATAAACTACTGTGTGTAGCTGGTTCCGATAAAAACATTGAAGAGGTCTTAAATTCAACTAGATCCAGTAGTATGAATGTTGGTGAGAAGAGTTTAAATGTTTTTATTTTGTCTTTGGCAATTCTTATAAGCATCATAAATAAATTTATGCTTTTCCCTGCCTCTAGGCCTTCACTGCCTCGAGCATCTTGCGGACTCACATTCGGCAACACTCTGGAGAGAAACCCTTTAAATGCCGACACTGTGGCAAAGCCTTTGCCTCACATGCAGCTCACGACAGCCATGTAAGACGCACACATGCCAAAGACAAAGGTTTTGCTTGTGCAATCTGTGACAAGAGCTTTGTGGAAGCGCATGAGCTCAAGTATCACCAAATGCAACTCCACACAGGTCAGTGATTTTAGAAATTATAATGGTAGACCAACAACAGCCAGTGCCTAAATAATCAATACAAAGAATTTACACTCCTTTGAGACACAAAACCCGACAGGAAAGATGAGACAAGTATGGCTATCAAGGGAAGTTAAAGATCGTGTTAGATGGTAGGAAGTGACTTACAAAGTTACCAAAAAATTGGAAAGCCTCAGGGTTGAGAACCTTTTAGAATTCAGCAAATTCATGAAACTGATAAAAAAAGAGAAAAAAGAATTTGAAAGAACAGTTTGAGAAACATACCAGACGGTAAAGGCTCTGCAGATAAGCAAGCAAAGGAGAATATTGTCAAACATAAATGTGAGTTCATAATAGCCAAACACAGAATACTTTACAATGGGGAACATGCAAATGGCAGAAAAACTAAATAAATACTTTGTGTCTGCCTTTTAGGAGGATAATGAAAACAAGATCTCCTGGCAATAATTGAGAACCAAGGCAATGAGAGACTGAAAGAATTTAGTATAGTAAATAGTCCTTTGTTAGGATTGAACTTGAGCATTGCTGAGAAAAGATATGCTTTGTCAACACTTTTCACCTTGCATTCATCAGAACAATTTGCAAGAATGACCAAAGTCTAGGGAATGCAACTGTTATTTGTATCAGAGGAGATTGTTGACAAGTGGACTCTGATTGGTAGAGGTGTTGACAAAGTGAATGCACAAGTTAGATATGACAGTGACCTGCCAAGTTTTGTTTAAATTTTAAACCAGGCTTGTTGACACTGATTGGTCTTAGCATTGTGCTGAGAAATGAACCCTAGAACGGTTGCACAACCAGGATGATTTTCCATATGCTGCCCAATTGTAGGATCATATCTATGTTTGGGCACTGTTGTGAGATTTGGAAGTGTGGGCTGGCTGGGAATGGTCATTACTTTTGTGAACAGCCGAAGGGATATTCTGTTTACTATGATCCAGCAATCTTTGGGGCATATGGCTTACATTCCAAGCATCACATTGGCACTGAAATTCATTCGTGTGATAGGCTGAATGATTTTTTGGCTTGACAGCAGCATCTGGTTGGTGGCAGACACCACTCGTTGCTGATGCGTGGTAGCAGTGTGAAATAGTGAGCTTCACCTATTTGGTCAAATGTCTGATATGCTTCCAGGGTAATCTGGCAGAGGCTGTGGAAAAAATATGGCTAAGGCCCATCCTTTGCGATATACAGTGAGAAATGATCTGATCAGGAATCCATTATCCAACAGAACGTCTTTGACAGCAATACTCAGATGAGTATTAGTGAAAAGGTAATACTGGAGAAACTAATGGGACTGAAAACTGAGAGACGCCCTGGAGAATGTGATCAACATCTCAGAGCTTTGAAAGAGGTGACTGCAGAGGTAATGGATACCTTGATGGGCATCTACCAAAATGTTATAGACTGTGGAATGATTTCTACAGATTGGAAGTAGCTGACGTAGACCTATTACTTAAGAAGGAGAGAGGAAATGGGGAACTGCAGACCTGTGTGCATAACGTCTGTAGCTGGGAAAAAGCTAGTATCTATTTAAAGGAAATGATAACTGGAAATTTAGAAACATAATGGTAGGATTGGAAAGAGTGAATGTGGATTTTATTTCCCTTATTTTTTCATGGGCTGACAAAGTTTGTTGCCTATCCCTACTTGTTCTTAATCTGAATGCCTTACAGGGCCATATCAGAAGACAGTTTAAGAATCAAACATATTTCTGAGGGTCTGGAGTCACATGTAGGTCAAATCAGGTATGTACAGCAGATTTCCTTCCTTAAAGGATGCTCACAAACCATATGGGTTTTTATGACCTAGTGTATAGCGTACAGTTTTGGTCCCTTTACCTAAGAAAGATACACTTACCATACAGAAAGTGCAACAAAGGTTCACCAGACTGATCTCTAGGATGGAATTGTCCTCTGCTAAGAGCTTGAGGTGATTAGGCCTGTATTTTAAAAGTGAGAGATGATCTCATGGAAGCATACAAAGGGCTCAATAGACTAGATGGAAGAAAGTTGTTTCCCTTGGCTTGAGGGATGGGCATCCAGAAACTGGTAATAGAACATAAGAATTAAAAGTGATTTAGGACTTGAACGAGGAGAAACTTCTCCATTTAGAAGGTGAACAGTCTTTGTAATTGTCCTATGTTATGTCATCGAGTGTGTTCAAGTCAGAGGTTGATGGATTTTGGTTATTAAAGATATTAAGAAATAAGTGTAGGATAGTGCAGGGAAGTTGTGTTGAGGCAGATAACCAGCTATGATCTAGTTAAGTTCAATGTGGTCATGGCTGATTTTTTTATGGACTCAGTTCCACTTATCCACCTGCTCACCGTAACCCTTAATTCCTTTCCTGTTCAAAAATCTATCAATCTTTGCCTTAAAAACATTCAATGAGGAAGTCTCAACTGCTTCACTGGGCAGAGAATTCCACAGATTCACAATCCTTTGGGTGAAAATATTCCTCCTCAACTCAGCCCTAAATCTGGTCCCCCTTATTTTGAGGCTATGCCCCTAGTTCTAGTTTCACTGGCCAGTGGAAACAACCTCCCTGCTTCTTAGCTATTCCCTTCATAATTTTATATGTTTCTACAAGATACTCCCTCATTCTTCTAAATCTTCTAAGTTGAATGAAGAGGTAGACTTGAGAGGGCAAGTAACCTACACTTCTCCAATTTCCTAAACAAACCATAAGTGTGCAGATGTTACCTATACAGAATAACAGCAGACCCGAAGCAGTTGCTGATTCCCTGTTCTTCTCTACACAGTGAGACTACGGGTCAATGCATAAATGCTCACACACGCCCTCACTAGCTTCAGGATGGTAACTGAATTTGAATATTAGGAGAATAATGTGCCCATTTCTACCTGCTGACATTTAAAGCACTCAGAAATAACTTTTAGAAAGTTACCAAGTGGTCCAATTGATTGGTTGGGGACTATCTTCTTGGAACTTATGTCATACTCCTGGATTAAGTACGTTGTACACGATTTCAAGGCTGATTTAGTCCAGTTTGCGTCTCTGTAAAACAAAGCCACTATACAGCGACGCAAACATTGAGGTGGAACTGGCCTATTGATGGGGAATATGAAGATAACATCTGTGCCCTTCACAAATGCTGATGAATCAACTCACTTCAAGACAATTATGAATTCCTAACCTATATTGTTCTATAACAAGAAAGTGTCATACATATATGGGATAATCATTAATCTTAGCATTTATTAAAATTAATAAAGACATACTTCATTGATAACTGAGTTGGTGAAGCCACTGAGCCAATCAGCCAGTGGATTTCCAGCTTGAGGCTGTGTAGCACTGTAGATAGTGTGATAGCTCTGAGCCAATAACTCTTGAGTTGAAGTCCCACTCTAGGACCCGATGACCAAGGAAGGAGTGTTTATGATTCAGCCAAACATGCTGATTATGAATATGCCAGTGGCAAACAGGAGAGACTCTAGGTCTGCCAGAACTGTGTTGAAACTGCATCAGAACAGCCTCCCCACGGTAAAAGATTCCACACACAGGTTCTTACTATACTCCATACAAATATCCTTCTTTCTTTAAGAGACTGCCAAAAGACAAAGAATGTCTTGAACTTCAATTTGTGGTCAAAAGTCACAATATTCCCAGAGGACTGTAGGGCTACCCTGTTGTTAGAGAGAGACAAAACTGGTGATGATTGAACCCATATGTTACCATCCCTGTGGTGAGAGGTTGGGAAGAAGGCTCTTTCAAGATAACCTAAACCTGTGTGAGAATTGAACCCACAGCATTGGCACCACTCTGCATTACAAACTGGCTGGTCAACCAAGTGAGCTAACCAACTCCCTGTTAATTTAAGGGCTATTCTAAGTTAATTAATCTCATATGGACAACAGTTGAGCTATTTTAATTCACCTCAGCCCCCATCCCTTGTAGAATGAAGAAAATCAGCAATCAGCCAGAGTTTATTGCCGTAATTGATATCCATTGGCCCTAATGTTTGTGTGGATACTGGAGAGAAACAAGATTGGGTGAGCACAGGATTATGTTTGGTTAGTTAGCCACAAACATGCATTGATCTAGGTCACGTACTGTTTAGTTCCATTGACAAGATTATAGAGGTATTGCTGATTTTCCAAGAACTAATTTTCAGCAAGAATCATTGCTTTTACAATGCATTGCAGAAAATTAACTATATTTTAAAATCCCATTGTTTTCTTTCTCATGGCTTTCTAAATTTTTATTTAACTAATCAACCTGTTCAGAGATGTTGTTAGACACCTCTGGAGCAGATGGGACTTGATCCTAATCCAGGATAGGGACATTACTGATATGCCACAAGAGGACCCTGCACAGCTTTCTTTCTTTTTTTATAACATTGGTCATGGCCAGCCAGGTCAGAGTCAGTCCTCTGAACTGAGGAGATTCTAAATCCCCACGTCTTTCTATTTGGAGCCCACCCAATTTTGGACAATTGAAAATCTCATTCAGTTTTTAATTAATGAGTGATGCTTAGTAATCTGTTTGAACAGGGAATTATTATAGTCAAACCAATCCCGTCCACTTCTCATATCTTCAAAAGTGCTTTTGTTTTTGGACATCAACTGAGATTAAAACTCTTGATGATTCCCTCCTCAAGCACCCATGGGCACAAAGGCCAAATGAAGCATCATTATTGCCATCCTGGCTGAGATGAGCTAACGTATCAGTGAACAGTGAGGGTTGCATGTGGGACTTCCCATTCTGTGACTCAGCTACTCAATGCCTTAATGAGTTGAGCCACCAGAGAGCTGTATAACTGTTTGACGGCTTCCTGTTTTCAGGACTCAAAAGGAATTAGTACCAATTATAACATTTTTCTGTCACCAGCAAACTTCTTTAATGGCATGCTGAGGCCCTTTCAGAACTAATGTGACACATTCTCCAGGTTAACGTCCACAACAAACATCATATGCCAATAGTCGATTTCAATTCTTGAGAAGGGTGCTTGATACAAAACTGGGCACAGTTGCTTTTGACATTCTAACCCATGACGATTCTGCACGGTGGGCTGGTTCAACTTTATTAAAACAGTTCTATAAATACAGGGCAAAATTAATTATGTTAATAAATAAAAAATAAATATTTATTGCATGAATTGCGAAAAGATTTCACTGCTAATGTGCAAACATCAGTCTGACAACAGTGCCAAATGAGTTTGTAGAATATTTTTGTGATGGTATTCAGGAATAATATGTTGTGGAACCAACTAGATATGTAGCTATTTTAGATCTAATATTGTGCAACAAGACAAAATTAATTACTAATGTCACAGTTGAATTTCATATTAAATTTGAAAGTGCCATACTTCAATCACAGACATGAATCTTAAATGTAAAGTCAATTGCATATATGTGGGGGGAGTGCGGTTAAGGTTGTTTGGTTATATAGAATAAAAGTGTAGTGGTAAAAGTACAACTGGGAACATTTCAGGAAACAATTCAAAAATGTTCAACAAAAACACATTCCATTGAAAAACAAACACTCAGCAAAAATGATCCATCCATTACTCACTCAGAAAATTATGGGTCATATTAGATTAAAAGAAGGGCCTTATAATTTTGCAAAGAACACTAGCAAGTTTGAGGATTGGAAGTGTTTTATAGACCGGCAAAATTATCAAACAGTTGATTAAAAGGGAAAGAATAGAAAATGAGAGAAACAAAAATAGAAATTGTAGGTAAATCTCAGCAGGTCTGGCAACATCTATGTGGAGAAATTAAGAGTTAACGTTTTAGGTCCAGTGACCCTGTAAAGAATGGAAGAAACAAAGAAGGAAGAGGCAGAATCATTGAACAAATATTTCTGCCTTCACAGTTGAAGAGAAACCAGGAATACAGAGTAAATCAGGGGTTAAAGGGTGTTTGAAATCAACAAGGAAAACATTGGAGAAATTCAAGGGGCTGAAATCTGACAAATCCCCAGGATCTGATGGCTTACATCATAAAGCTCTAAAAGAGAGAATTGTAAAGAAAGTAGGCGTGCTGGTTATAAATTCCCATACTCCCTTACATTACATGACCAGCATTTTAGAAATTAAGAAATGTAACCCAACTATTCAAGGAAAGAAAGAAGGAGGATGGGGAGCTACAAGCCAATTAGCCTGACATCAGTCAGGAGAGAAATGACGAAATCTATAATTAAGAAAGACTTTCAACAATATGTTCAAAACATAGTATGATTGGAACAAACGAACATGGCTCTAATAAACTTATCACTCTTTTGCATGTAACTAGTAGCGTAGATAAAGGGGAGCCAGTAACTATAGAATATGTAGAAAAGGTGGTCAGGAATGCATATGGGCTTTTATTAGTTGAGGCTTATGGTGGTCAACAGGACTTTAAACTAGAAATTGGGGGGGGGGAAGGGAGGGTAAAACTCAAAGAAGTATAATGGCCAATGGGAAACAAAGCAGCAGGTTAACTGTGGTGGTGGATTCAACTGTATGGAAAAGTATGAAAAAGGAATGAAAAGAAAGGAGAACTCAGGAATGGTTATTAAAGTCTGCAGCACCCAAAATTAGGACAAAGTGTTTGGAAAGGGTTAGGAATCAAACATCAAGCGCACTGGATAAAGGGATGACAGTCAGAAGAGGGACAATAAATACAGGAATGAAGGTGTTCTATTTAAATGCACGCAGAATACGAAATAAGGGAAATGAGCTTGTGGTGCAGATCGAAATTGGCAGGTATGATGTGGTGGGCATGAGGGAGACATGGCTGCAAGGGGATCAGGACTGGGAGTTAAATATTGAAGGATATATATCCTATCGAAAAGACAAGCAGGTGGGCAGAGGTGGGGGGGTGGTTGCCTTATTAGTGAGAAATAAAATTAAATCAATACCAAGAAACAAAGTAGGATCAGATTATGTAAAATCTGTGTGGGTAGAGTTGAGGAACTGCAAAGGTACAGAAACCATAGTGGGAGTTATGTACAGGCCTCCAAACAGTAGTCAGGATGTGGGAACAAAATACACTAGCAGATAGCAAAGGTGTGTAAGAAAGGCAAATTTACAGTGATCATGGGGGATTTCAATATGCAAGTGGACTGGGAAAGTCAGGTTGGTAGTGCAGTGCAAGAAAAGGAATTTGTGGAATGTCTACGAGATGGCTTTTTGGAGCAGCTTGTGGTGGAGCCCACTAGGGAACAGGCAATACTGGATTTAGTGTTGTGCAATGAGGCAGACTTGATATGGGAGCTTAAGGTGAAGGAACCCTTAGGTGGCAGTGATCAAAAGATGATAGAATTTACTCTGCAGTTTGAAAGGGAGAAGATAGAATCAAATGTAACGATATTACAGTTGAATAAGAGGCAACTACACAGCTGTGAGGGAGGAGCCGACCAGAATTAACTGGGAGAGGAGCCTTGTTGGAAAGACAGTGGGACAACAATGGCAGGAGTTTCTGGGAGTAATTCGGGAGACACAGCAGAAATTCATCCCTAGGAAAAAGAAGCACACTAAAGTCAGGATGAGGCATAAAAGCAAAAGAGGAAACATATAACGTCATGAAGGGCAGTGGGGAGCCAGTGGATTGGAAAGCCTATAAAGACCAACAAAGGACAATGAGAAAAGAAATAAGGAGGGAGAAGATTAAATATGAGGGTAAGCTAGTCAGTAATATAAAAGAAGATTGCAAGGATTTCTTTAGGTATATAAAGGACAAAAGAGAGGCAAAAGTGGACATTGGGCCTTTGGAAAATGACGCTGAAGAAGTAGAAATAGGGAACAAAGAAATGGCGGAGGAAATGAACAAGTACTTTGTGTCAGTCTTCGTGGTGGAAGACACGAGTAGCATCCCAAAACTTCAAGAGCGTCAGAGGGGAGAGGGGGGCAGAGGGGAGTGTGGTGGCCATCAGTGGTGATCTTTCAGGAATCACTGGAGGCAGGGAGGATCCCAGAGTACATGAAAATGGCTAATGTAACCCGCCTGCATAAGAAGGTATTGAGGCAAAAGACAGGAAATTACAGGCCAATTAGCCTGACCTCGGTCTTTGGTAAGGTTATGGACTCTATTATAAAGGATGAGATTTCTAAATACTTGAAAGTGCATGGTAAAATAGGGAAAAATCGGTATGGTTCCTCAAGGGGAAATCATGCCTGACAAATCTGTTAGAATTCTTTGAGAAAGTGACAAGCAGGTTAGACCAAGGAGAGCCAATGGATGTTATCTACTTGGACTTTCAGAAGACCTTTGACAAGGTGTGAGTAAGATAAGGGGCCATGGGGTTAGAGGCAGGGTACTGGCGTGGATAGAAGATTAGCTGTCTCGCAGAAAGCAGAGAGTGGGGATAAAAGGGTCTTTCTCAGGATGTCAGCCAGTTCCACGAGGGTAAGTGATGGGACCTCAACTTTGCACTTTACACATTAATGATCTGGATGAAGGAACAGAGGGCATTCTGGCTAAGTTTGCAGATGATACAAAGATAGGTGGAGAGACACATAGTATCGATGAGGCAGAAAGACTACAGAAGGATTTATACAGGTCAGGAGAGTGGGCAAAGACGTGGCAGATGGAATACAACATGGGAAAGTGTCAGGTCATGCACTTTGGTAGGAAGAATAGAGGCATAGACTATTTTCTAAATGAGGAGAAATTTCAGAAATCTGAAGTGCAAGGGGACTTGGAAGTCCTAGTCCAGGATTCTCTTAAAGTAAACTTACAGGATGAGCCAGGAAGGCAAATACAGTGTTGGCATTTATTTCGAGAAGACTCGAAAAACAGGGATGCACTTCTGAGGCTTTATAAGGCTTTGGTTAGACCACATTTAGAGTATTGTGAGCAACTTTGGGCCTGATACCTCAGGAAGGATGTACTGGCCTTGCAGTGGGCCCAGAGGATGTTCACGACAGTGGTTCTAGGAATGAAAGGCTTAACATGAGGTATGTTTAAGGACTCTAGGCCTATATTTGATGGAATTTAGAAGGATGAGGGGGGATCTAATTTAAACTTACAAAATACTGAATGACCTGGACAGATTGGACATTGAGAAGATATTTCCATTTGCAGGAGAAACTAGAACCCAAGGGCATAGGTCTAGAGTAAAGGGAAGACCCTTTCGAACAGAGATAAGGAGAAACTTCTTCAGTCAGAGAGTAGTGAATCTATGGAATTCATTGCCACAGATGGCTGTGGAGGTCAGGCCATTGAGTACATTTAAGACAGAGATAGATATGTTCTTGATTGTCAAGGGGATCAAAGGTTATGGGGAGATAGCGGAAGAATGGGGTTGGGAAACTTATCAGCCATGATTGAATGGCAGAGCAGACCTGATGGGCCAAATAGCCTAATTTCTGCTCCTATGTCTTATGGTCTCATAGAGTTTAAGAGCAGGAGGATATGCTGGAACTGTATAAAATGTTAGTTAGGCCACAGTATTGTGTGCAGTTCTGGAATCCACTTTTTAGGAGGCATATTATTGCACTAGAGAGGGTGCAACCTGAGCTGGAGCATTTTAGTTATTAAGAGAGATTGGATAGACTGTGATGGTTTTCCATGGAGCAGAGGAGACTGAGAGGAATCATAATTAAGATGTATAAAATGATGAGGGACATAAATAGGGTTAACAGGAGGAAACTGTTCCCCTTGGTAGAGGGAGCAATAACCAGAGGGCATAGATTTAAGGTAAGGTGAGGAGGCTTAGAGGGGAAGTGAGAAAAAAAACCTTTTTCACCCAGAGGATGGTGGGTATCTGGAACTCATTGCCTGTAAGAATGGTCGAGGCAGAAACCCTCATAACATTTAAGAAGTAATCAGATGTGCACTTGCGATTATAAGGCATACAAGGCTAGGAGCTAAGTGCTGGAAAAAGAAATTAGAATAGTTAGGTGGCCGTTCTTGACCTGAGCAGACTTGATGGGTCAAAGGGCCTTTTTTGGTTCTGTAGACCTCCATGACTCTATGAATACTTGGATTTCCAAAAAGCATTCATTAAAATGCTACAGAAAGGGTTATTATGCAAAATAGGGGCTGTTGGAATTGTCAGTGATATATTAGCATGAGTAGAAGATTAGTTAATGGACAGGAAGCAGGAAGTAGGAATAAATGGAGCATTTTCAAGTTGACAAGCGTGGAGTAGTGTAATGACCCATGCTGAGGCCTCACCTGCCTCATCTCCATTCAGGACCCTAAACAGCCCTTCTAAGTGAGCCAGAGCTTCACCTACATCTCCTCCAACCTAGTCTGTTGCATCCAGTGATCCCAATGTGGTCTTCTCTACGTCAGTGAGACCAAATATAAACTTGGTGATGGTTTCGCCGAGTATTTTCGCCTGGCCCGTAACAGCCAGCCTAACCTCCCGGTTACCACCCATTCACCTGCCCCCTCCACCCCCACTCTCCCTCTGACATGTCCGTCCTCGGCCTCCTCCAGTGTCGCAGTGACTCGGAATGCAAATTTGAAGAACAGCACCTTATCTTCTGCCTGGGCACCCTGCAGCCCGGAGGACTCAACATTGAGTTGTCCAATTTCAAATAACCTTCCCACCCATCCCCTGGTTTTCCTTCCAGTCCCACCTTCTGACCCTCCCTTCCAGCCACCAACCAGATTCATCCCTCCCATCGACCAACCAGGTTGTATCTCTTACCAATGTCCACCTATCACCACCATTCCGCCTCTATGCCTTCCCTCCTCCCCCCTTTATCTGCATCTCCTCCTATCCCAGTCCTGAGGAAGGGTAATAACTGAAACATTGACTTCTCCTTTCCTCCAAGTGCTGCCTGGTTTGCTTGTTTCTTCCAACTGCCTATTTGCCTGCCTGGATTCCAGCATCTGTAGTTGTTTTTGTCTCAATGGCCTTTTCCTTGCTTCTGAGGTTATTTCTGATTTGTGCGTACTTATTGAAACTGGCCCACTGATATTTGTGCAGAGCAGTTGGATCCAATTCCAACTCCCTCCCCAAGCCCCATTTTGGAGAGTGCATCCATCATATAGTGATGTGACAAACACTTTGTCTTGTTCTAAATTAATAAAAGCAGGTTTCCACCTCTCTAACCTATAAGTAGACCCTTGTGTCCCTGATTTGTGTACAGCTACCTTTCTAAAAGGTACAGCACAGCTTTGATCAGGGCAGACCTAACTCCACAGCAAACTTGATACAATTGGCGATGACCTTGGGTAGAATTG
The DNA here is from genome assembly GCA_024137785.1 of Ginglymostoma cirratum. NCBI lineage: Eukaryota > Metazoa > Chordata > Chondrichthyes > Orectolobiformes > Ginglymostomatidae > Ginglymostoma > Ginglymostoma cirratum. The sequence goes on along the minus strand of JAHRHZ010000051.1, from coordinate 31,663,815 downwards.
TAAAAGACCATGACATGTAGGAGCAGAATTGAGCCATTCAGCCCATCAAGTCTGCTCCGCCATTCGATCGTGGCTAATGTGTTTCTTAACTCCCATTCTCCTGTAGCGCATGTCAGGCAGTGTAGTGGGGGTTTGAATCTATATTTCCTCCTTCTTCCCCTTTTGTTCGTAGATGGGGGTGAGGATGATGTTCTAGCCTGGCCCATAAACTACAAATATATTTCCATTTGTGAATACAAATCTTGATTCTGCAAATTGGAAGGTTCTGAAAAATTCAGGCTGACTTAAAGGACAGAACTGAATACAAAAATCACATAACATAAGCTGCTTTGTCATTGAGTCATAGGACTTTTCAGTCCAATTTGACCATGCTGACCAGATATTCTAAATTAATCTAGTCACATTTGCCATCATTTGGCACATATCCCCCTAAACCATTGCTATTCATATACCCAACCAGATGCCTTTTAAATTTTATAATTGTACCAGCCTCCACTGCTTTCTCTGGTAGCTCATTCCATACACGCAATACCCTCGGTGTGAAAAAATTGCCTCTTACTTACCTGTTAAATCTTTCCCCTCTCACCTTAAATCTATACCCTCTAGTTTTGGACTCCCCTACCCCAGGGAAAAGACCTGTTCTCTTTACCCTATTTCTGCCCCTCATGATTTTATAAACCTCTATAAGGTCACCTTTCATCCTCCGATGTTCCAGGGAAAATAACCCCAGCCTATTCAGCTTCTCTCTATAGCTCAAACCCTCCAACGCTGGCAACATCCTTGTGAAGATATATTTTAAATCCCAGCACATTTTCACTAACATTACTGAAACAATATATATATTTAATAAATCCTGATTTACAATAATTTAATGTTCATATATATTCTAGCTATTTGCACTTCTTCAATATATTCCTGATACTTTTATCATTGAAATCTCTGCAGATTCACATCCTTATAAATAGACTTGTTACTGATAATCCTCTCCCCTTCTCACACTGCCTTTTATTTGTGTGTCTAGCCTGGGAACCTGGCCTAACTGCTATAATTAGGGTAACTGCTGTCCTGGAAATACGATAAGAAGGCAGCAACTGAATAGAATACACCGGGTCAAACTTTGTAAAGTGGCATTGATTTCAAGTATCCATTGGAAAATTGGTATCTAATTTGAATACGATTGCTGTTTTTTACTTGAACTCATCACACTGTAGCTGTCATCTTCACATCTTCACTGTATTTCGGAGCCTGCCGGGGGAAAAGCAACTTGTTTTGTGTTCTTTCTCCATTTCTGACACCAGGGACTCTGTTCTTTGTTGCTTTTACTTAGTTAATTTTATCATCAAATCCCTCTGTATTCTCTTTTCTATGTTCCCGGCCAATCAAGCTTTTATGACAGTTTATGTTGCCTCATCTTGGATTCTCCCAAGTCTACAGTAGTAGATGTGTTAGCTGGCGAGAGGAAGCTGCACCTGCTTCGACTGCTGGTCACACCATCATAGGCAAAATGAGACTCTGTTGATATAGTATACAGAGATCAGGGTGAATGGAAAATGCCAGACAACGTGGAAAATTGCAAATGTTCCAAAAAAAACACGGAAGGATGAACCAAGCTGCTGTCGATCAGCCAGCTTAATGCAGAGATGTGGAAGTTTCTACAAATTATTAGCAAGGACAAAGTTACCAGACACTTGGATATGTGTGTTTTACTGAGAGAGAGCCAAGGTGGATTTGTTGAAAAACAAATTACTGGAGAAACTCAGCAGGTTTGGCAGCATCTGTTGAAAGAAAGCAGAGTTAAGCTTCTTCCAAACTGAAGAAAGGTCAAAAATGTTAACTGTTTTCTCTTTGCCAGAGTTGCTCCAGCAATTTCTATTTTTGTTTCAGATCTTTAGTATCTGCAGTTCTTTGCTTTAGTTTGTTGAAGGCAAATTTTTTTTTAATTAATTTGATTGAAGTTTTTAATGAAGGAGCAGAGGGGTTGATGCATATTTGATAAGGTGTATATAGATTTTCAAAAGATGTTTAATAAGTACACATAACAGCCTATAGAATATAGAATATTGAAACAAAGTTGCTTGAGTTATAACAAATAGACAATTATGATGAGAGGGAGGAAAGCAGTACTGCATGTAACTTTATCTTTGGCTCATGGACCTCCGATGGCTATGTGTGGCTGTCACTTCCTAAACCAGAGGTCAATGCAACGGCATGCCAATTGGAAAGTGCAGAACCTTGGAGTGACTGAAAAGGTGTTGGAGAGAAGTACACATTGATGTTTCCAATAGCTTGGTGTTAGGATAACTGATTTTCCTAATGTTTATCAACAGCCTTGACTTGGGTGTACCGGGAACAATGTCAATATGCGTGAGTCATAAAACTTGGAAATATTGTGAACTGTGAGGAAGATAGTGATGAGTTTCATAGAATCCCTACAGTGTGGAAGCACACCATTTGGCCCATCAAGTCCATGCCCAATCTCCACAGCACATCCCACCTAGACCCACCCCCTCCCACTCTATCCCTGTAACCTTGCATTTACTCTGACCAATCCACCTAGCCTGCACATCCCCAGACAGTAGAATTTAGCACGACCAATCTACCTAACAGCACCATTTGCAAGATTGTAGCTTTCATATGATCTACATGCTTGCTCAGGACGATCCCACCTACCTGAACCTTATTTGTCACAGGTCCTGACCTCATGTTGACCATGCCTCTTACACATGCAGGGCCATTCCTGTGGCTCCTAAACCAATCTTTACCCCCTGAAGTAGATTGTCTCTCTCACTTAGCAGAGCCTTCAGTCAGGCGTGGCGTTCCTGATGCCATTTCACCTTCCCCTGCAGGTCCGGGAAGATCAGATTTAACCTGGTGTGGAGTCTTCTCCCCATTAGCAACTGTGTTGGAGCTGTCCTTACAGTTGCATGAGGAGTAGACCTATACTCAAATAGGAACTGGAACAGTTTGGTATTGAGTGAAGCTGTAGGCTGTTTTCTTAAGCCTGCCTTCAAAGTTTGGGCTGCTCTTTCTGCCAGACTATTGGATGTTGGATGGTATGAAACTGGCCTTACATGTCAAATACCATTTGACTTTAGGAAATGCTCAAATTCCCTGCTTGTGAATGATGGCCTGTTCCCTTTGACCATCATTTCCAGGAGTCGGTGCATTGCAAATGATGTATGCAGTTTTTCTATTGTCATCCCTGTGTTTGACAAACGAGCTCTATGCACATCTAGGCACTTTGAGTGGGTGTCCACAATGACTAAGAAAGTTCAGCTTGTGAATGGACCTGCATAGTCGATGTGTAACTGAGTCCAGAGTTTACACAGCCATTCCACAAATATTGGGGATTTGCTGGTGGTAATTTTTGTCCTTGTTGGCACTCTGGGCACTATCCCACCAACGCGGCTATGTCTGTATTCGGTCCTGGCCACCTGACATAACTTCTCACCAACATCTTCATTTTGGAAACCCCAGGATGACCCTGGTGGAGTTCAGTCAGTGTCTGGCGGTGACCTTTGCTCGGCACAATCACTCTTGCTCCCGTAATAATATGTTGTCCTCTACTGTGATCTGAGTTCTCCGGGTTCAGAAAGGTTTCAGTTCTAGCTGTGATGGCCCTTTGGTTTCCCACATCACCATCAGCTGTTTTCAGTTTTGCCAGGACCAGATCTTTCTGTGTCCAATGTCTGACATAGTCAGCTGTGATTGGAAATGTGTCCAGAAAATTTAAAACCATTGCAGACTTTTGCAGTAGTTGTACCACCAGTCATGTATCTGCCAGTGGGAGGCAGCTCAATGCATCCAATGTTTTGACTTCTGCCTCTACCTTTGCCTGTAAGGCAAATGGCACTGGATGGGCCTTGCAGAATCATGGAATTGCTTCTTGGTCAACATGCTTTGGCTCCCTTGATAGTCACTAGACATTCCTGAAAAACCCCCGGGTATTTAACTAGGACTTCACTCAGGCAGCTATTTTCTAATAAAATAATGTTGAGCCAATCAAGGTGAATCCTTCTCAACTAATTTTGCCCCATCAAACTTGGGCCTGAGCTATCTACTACAGCCAGTGGTAACTGAACCAACTGCTTCTCGTAAGAGACCAGAACTGAAATTGTACCTGTAACCTGGAGGAGTTCCCTGGTATAGGTTCTCAGTCTGGTCGAGGTCTGGCACAAACTTAAGAGTTCACTTAAGAGTGAATTTTGTTAAAGACTGATTCTGTGATCACTGATATAGCCGTGCCGGTATCAACCTCCATTAGAACCGGGTGACCATTTAACCCAATTATTTTTGATTGGTTCTGATTTGGATGTTGCTAAGCATGTAACTGTTCCAAACCAGATGTAGGTGGACTTTCGAGGGTATGCACTCTGCTGGATACTGGCCTGAGTTCTCTTCCTCAATTTAGTCCTAGTGGGACTCTTTTGCTTTTTCAAGTCCATGTACCGGCAGCAACTATAATGGCTTGCCAGCCTGGATTCTTAAGAAAATGTTAACCATTTGTCTGAGGCTTGGCTTTGTTTTGGGGTTTTTCTGTGGGCTGACCTAGAGTCCCTCTGTTTAGGATATGTCCTGAGTGTGGCTATGCAATTGCCTTCACTCAAGTGGTGGTCCCCAAGCTCAGTCATACTGGCGAGGGTATCTACTTCCATTAGAATAACTTACAACTCATGTGACCTAATTACAACAATTTCCAACAATAAGACCAGTTGCATTGCCTGTTTGAAGTCTCGTTGGGCTTCAGATGGTAGGGGCTTTTGTGTCATAAATCCCATATTCCAAACAGTCTCTCAGTGTCTCATTCAGGGTTAAACTAAAGCCATCTTAACCTAGTAAAAATCGCGATACAGATTCCCCTGGTTCTCAAATTGTCAAGTAAAACTGATAGCGTGTCAGAATTAGAAGAGGCTTGAGGTTGTAATTTTCCTTAAATAAATCCATCAATTCTTGAAAAGGTTTAGTATCTGCTGCCTCAGGGAAAGTTCGGCTGCCAATAACCGACAAAGCTACGGTCCACAAGCTGTCAGGAGAATTACTTGTTGGGGCAGATAGAAGGCAATGTCATTTGCCTGGACGAAATAACACATTCTCTCCATATACTGGGCCCAGTCTTCAACAGCAAGATCAAACGAGTCAAGCTTCCCAAATAATGTGAAATGCTTGCCTCCAACTCAAAGTTGATAGTTGCAAGCGAATTTCTTAAGGAGCATGCGTTTCAATCATCACTATTGAAATAATTCCACAGAGGCCGGTATTCCATCACCAGTCACCCTTTGTTTACACGCGGAGAGTCCTTGATACTGATCCAGCTCCCTTACAGCCAGCTCTCAGAATGAAGGCTGTCTGACACTCCTGTTCTTATCTGTCAGCCAGGGCTCCCCAGTTTGACCAGATTAGGGCCTAGGCGAGTGGCGTAATGGATAACAACACGTCTGACTGCAGATCAAATCATTGCAAGTTCAAGTCCTATCTAGCTTGAGTTCAGGTGGCATCTTTTAGGTACATAAGGTAGTAAAAAAAGGCCTATGGCATGTTTGCCTTCATTGGAAGGGGCATTGAGAATAAGGATAAGTAAGTCATTCTGCAGCTTTATAGAACTTTGGCTAGGCCATACATAGAATATTGTGTATAGTTCTAGTCACCACACTGCCAGAAGGCTATGGTTGCTTTGGAGAAGATACAGAAAAGGTTTACCAGGGTGTTGCCTAGTATGGAGGATTTTAGCTATGAAGGATGGATGGATAGACTGGGTTTGTTTTCGCTGGAAAGCAGGAGACTGAGGAGCGATCTGATAGGAGTTTATAGGATTTTGAGTGGCATGTAGAAATTATGAGACTTTTTCCCAAGGTGGAGGGGTCAATTACTTGGGGACACAGGTTCAAAGTGCGGAGGAGGGGATGTTTAAAAGAGATCTGTGAGACAAATTTTTCACACAAAGGTTGATGAGTACCAGGAACGCACTGCCAGAGGAGGTGGTGGAAGCAGACACAATAACAGCACTGAAGAAGCACCTGGACAAATACCTGTCTGGGAAGGGAATAGGGGGATATGGATCCTGTAAGTGAAGACAGTTTTACTATGGAAGGGCAAAATATGTTGGCACAGGCTTGGAGGGCCAAAGGGCCTGTTCCCAAGCTGTATTGTTCTTTGTTCTTTGTTCTTTTTGTTAACAGCCCCAGTCAGGGAACTCATGTCCTATGACGTCCATCTGGCTGACCTCATTACAAATACTACAGGCTACATTTGAAAAGAAGTTCATTTGTGAAGTACTTTTGGACATCATAACAATTTGAAAGACATTTTAAATTTAATTTCCATTTGCTTTCTCTGTCCTGTGTTTGCTTGGGTCCAACCTCACAAGAGTTAACAGCCCTGCTATACTTTGCCCAAGTGATCATCCTCCCTATGTGAGCTTAGGGAGGTGCAACCATCACCAAATTATATTGCTGGCTTGTGCACTAAGTTCAATTTGAATAAACTTTATAAAAATGGTAAACTTTGAGAGTTGCGGTTGCAGGAGAATTTTATATGCTTGGATACCAGATGATGGGCATAGGCTGTAATGAGATCACTGGTATTATTTTGTACATCCCCCATGAGATAAATTTGAGGAGAAACTGGTTACTTGATTTGGGTTGATCCTGCCTTGCCACTGACTGAAGAATTCATTGGTTCTGTTTAGTCTAATACAGTGTGCAAGCAACATACAATGGGCATCATGAATGAGATTTAAAGACCTCCAATATAAATGTAGCTCAAAGATTTTATCATCTTTTCGTAGTCTTTTCAACTATTTCTCTTCTGCTTCCTGAATTGTAAAAACAGATGTTATTTTTCCCAATGCAGGGAAATATTGAGTACCATACATCTCCTCCAATTTTATACCAGGCATCTTGCTCAGTGGTTTGATAGTTCAGTTCTTAACTGCTTCAACAAACTATTTTATAATCCTTGTTTTCCCAAGCACATTGACCTTTTATTAGATGACAGCACCTATCACTGGGCACTTGACTGCACTTCACAGTGAGCTTCATGGACATTTGGATGATGGGGAGATCAGCAAAATGACGTGTAGAATTTAGACTTTTTAGGATGTTTCCATTCTTATTCATTGTGTCTAAAAAAAACAAGAATAGGGTTACACCTGGATCTGGGTAATAGGAATCTTACCAGAACATGTAAGTGATCCAAGTGGACCATCTAGGTAACAGTGATAATGATGTTAGGTTTAGGAGTGATATTGAGAAGGATATCAGTAAAGCTGAGGTCAAAGTAATAAATTGGGGAAAAAAAGAACTAACTTTAAGGAAATGAGAATAGAATTAGGAATGTAAGCTGGAAAAAGTTTACCACCAAAGAAAGAAATAGAAGTGAGAAATAGTTGTTAGTTAAATTTAAGGATATAACAAACCAACCAGTAATGATTCAGAATGGATAAAGCAATAAAGACAAAACTGAAACCAAAGAAGAGATGAATACTGAATCAACATGCAGGAGGTGACAAAAGGAAATACAGATAGGTTTGGAAAAAAGTCATGAGAACATTCACAAAGGCAAAGCAAAACCATGAAGAAATATAAAGTGGAACAGCAAAATATTATAAAGATAAATAATTAATGAAAGAAAAAGCAGGTTTTGGCTGTGGTAACTAAGGGATAATAACCTCAAAGATGATGAGACCAAATGTTAACTAATTACTTTGCTTTGGTATTTATCAGGGTGACTAACACAAGTATATACCATTCGAAGACGTCGTTACAAAAAGTAATAAAAGAATATAAACGAGTAAAGAATTGATAAACAAATCAATTTTAAAAGGATAAAAATAAAATCCCAAACATGGTTCAATGTCCATTAAAAGAATTTGGGGATAGTAGAGAATAATGTTTATATAGTATAGGAAACATTGTAGTGCCACACGACTGGAAGCCAGCAAGTGTGACTTCTATATCTAAATAATAAAATAGAATAAGTCAAGGGACCTATTATCTGTAATGTAGTGTAACTTCCTTTCTTTATTTTCTCTTTTTTGTGCCGAAGATTTGTGCCTGGATACTTTGTACCTAAGATGGTGCCGTGTGTAGGCGACATTGTACACTTTTTTGCTGTACGCCTGTTCTTTTGTAAATTGAGTACATGTGACAATGAATCTAATTCTAATTGGGAATCATAGACCAATCAGGTTATTATCAGTGGTAGCAAAGATGATGGAATTTTACATAAAGTTGTAATGAAAACCATGTGGAAATGAATAATATAAGGAAGAACAGTCAGCAAAAATTATAAAAAGTAGTTGATTTTTGGCCAATCTTATTTAATTCTCTGAAGTAATAAAAGACAGGCTACATTACTAGGCACTGCATGATGCTGACAAAAAGGTTTCCAAAAGGCATTTAATAAGAATCCGCATATTAGGGTTACAATTAAAGTCAGAACATGTGCAGTTGGAGGATAAATAGCACAATGGAAAGAAAGCTGGCCATAAAGCAGAAGACAAAATAAAGCTTAATACTAGTTATTCAGTGGAAAATGCAGCATTCCCCCAAAACTCTGTGCTGGCACCACTGTGATTGCTCATTTATACAAGCAGTTTAGATTCAGGAATTGCAAACCCAATTTTAAAATTTGTGGATAAAATCAGATCGGAAATTTATTTAATATGGAAGAGAACTGTGACAAAATATGGGGAAAAAAGACACAGGGAGGTCGTAATAAATTCACAGAATGATAATACAATTCACAAATGAATTTCAAGCAAAGTAAATGGTATATATTCAGGTAGGAAGAATTGGAAAATTGGCTTAAATGGGGTATGGAAATACAAATCACCATAAGTTTTTAATCAGGTTAAGAAGGTCATGAAAAATCACCAATGGTACAGGGATTCGAGGGATATTATTGAGAAAGCAGAGTAGTTGCATTAAATATAAGTACAACTCGGGTTTACCACACTAGGATCACTATTAACAGTTTGGGCACTGGAGAAGGTGTAGGGTTTAGTAGAATGAACCCAGAACTAAATGATTCTATCTATCAGGTAAGATTTAGTAGTCTGGGACATTTCTCTATAAGAGAGAACACTGACAGGTCTTTAAAATTATGAAATGGGTTTATAAAGTAACTATTAAAATCATGTTTACACTAATGAGAATGACTAAGTTTAGTTATCATAAACATAGTATGACAATCAAATACAGGATATACCACTTTTGCCATAGAGTGCTTCGTTTGTGGGCCTGCCTGTGACAAGAAGTTGTTGATGCAAATAAAGTGGATATATTTGAGGGGACATTAGATAAACAGATTATGGAGGAAGGAATAAAGGGATATGTTGGTAGTTTTAAATGAAGAGGATGAGCAGAGTTAATAGTGGAATTGATCTGTTGACTGAATAACCCATTTCACTTCTCTAAATGCTATGCAACTCTTGCATCCTGGACTGGGATCAGTTCATTTATTTAATTCAGAAAGCAAGTCTGAAATCTTTTATGCAATCCCTACAGTGTAAAAGCAGGCCATTTGGCCCATCAAGTCCACATCAACACTGTGAAGAGCATCCCACCCAGGCCCTCACCCTACCCTATCCCTGAATTTCCCATGGCCAATCCATCTAACCTGCACAACCCTGGACACTATGGGCAATTGGACTATAGGAGGAAACTGGAGCATCTGGAGCAAACCCATGCAGACACTGGGAGAACTTGCAAACTCCACACAGACCATCACCCGCGGGTGGAATTGAACCAGGGTCCTTGGTGCTGTGAGGCACCAGTGCTAATCACTGATCTGCTGTGTCACCCTCAATATATGTGGTTTAATATTAAATTGGGCTGTGCCTTTATCTATAAAATCAGCATGGAGTCTAACTTCAAGAATAACAAGCTGGCTACCACATTTGCTACAGTTACAATGCAATACTCAAAGGCAGGAACAACTGGTTGACAATTTTAACCCATTCTGAAGTAAGAACCTTGGAGAAAAGCTAGTTTTGCAGTCCCCTTTCTGGCAAATCCACACAGCAGGATGTGCATGCATAGATAATAATTAAGAACAGGGTCAAAATAGCTATGTCATTAATTGAAATTAATGGAGTAAAATATTAGACACAATCTTTGCTATTTACATTTTCATTAACACTGAAATAAATGGCTGAACATTACAGTTTTTTTGGCTAAGTGCGAATTATATCCAGCATGATGGAGACTGAGGCTGAGTGGGTTATTTCTCCACATTTTACCAAACTTGTCTCCTTAATTGGTGTTTCAGCCGTTCTGGTGAGTAACATGACCGATTTCCAACCCATCTTACCTCACACCATTACTAGAGAACCTCACTCCTCAATGAAGATCCCAGAATCATCCAGCATCCGTGACGCTGATGCCATCTTTAAAAGGCCATTACTCTGTAAGACAAGCGCTGTCAGTCCACAGCTGCCTTGCACTATTCCTGACATTTGTCCAGACATGGCATGCAGAGTCAAACTGGCACCTTGCTTTGTGGGCACCATGCTGGAGCAACCTAGAATATAAAATGATTCAGAGAAATGCTGTGGGAATTAATGTCTTGTATCATGAAGCTACTGCTTTCTTAGACCACAATAGTTCACCTGAGATGAAATTACTGATTTACTTCCTCTAGGAAGTGTGTTTTATTTTTGTTTCTAACATCTACATTAATTTGTTAATCAGATGAGAGGCTCCAGGTAAATGCTGAAGTCACCCAGGAATTGCACCATTTGCCAATCAATCCAACAGACAATGTGGATGGAGATTACCCTTACAATTCAAGTGAGGAGTCACCGGCAGTCCCACGGAATCCATATAAAGGGGAAAGCAGTCCCTACAGAACCACCACAGGAGTCACCACTCTGCACAGCGATGGCTACAGACCCTGGAATTAGCAACCCTCGACAGAAGCCTGCAGAGAATGTATTTGCTAGAGTACCACATAAGTGCAGGCAGTCCTTTCCTGTTCTCAGGGTTAGCAAATTATTGGATTGATGCAGTTTTAAAAACTATGTACAATTATTAAGGATTTTGCACACTTGTTACAGTATAGATCCTTTAAATGTCATTTGCAAAGATATTGATTCCCAAAATGCACACCATGGCTTGGATTTGCACTGATTGAATCTATGTTGAGAATTGCACACCCAACAAAGAATCACAGTTAGACCACTGAAGTGAGATTATTTGTGAACACGTAGTTACATTTGAAGCAATCTTTTAATTATATGTGGAACAATCTCTTCTCAACCTATATTAATTAGTATAGTATTAGATACAATATTGTAAAGAATCATTCTTGTTTGCATCTTTATTGGTATTAAGCAAAACCTAGAAGTAAACTACAACTCATTCAGTTCTTCTAATGGTATAATAAGTTTATCTGGCTAGACATGTGGGCCAGTAAGTTTCCTGATCTGATCCCCAATTTGAATGAGTTGATCTGAAACTGAGCTCTAGGCCTAACAGAATTAGGAAATGGAAACCAGTCAAAGTTATTTGTGCTGTTCGCTTTCCAGCAACCTGCACAGCTGGATTTGCAAATATTGGAACAGATGTATGGATATTGAGTGAATAGAAGGAAAATTAGCTGTGATACTTTCATGCTCCCGTAACCTTAAGTATTCATAAACAAATAATTTTTATTGGGACAACCAATAACCTCAGGCAGAGACAGAATGAGGGGAAGGGGGAGAATGGTGACGATAAAGCAAAAATAATTAACCAGTGTATTGCGAAATGTGATTGGACCACGATTTCTGTACAATATGTCAGTGTGGAAAGGGTATTTGAAGTTTTCTGTTTTGGACAGCTATATATTGACTGTAGTACAAATGGCATGTTGGCCAGCAAATATTTCTATCAACGTTATAATAAATTAAGTGTGCTCTGACACCAATGCTTGACACAAACGTTTTAGGCCATTTGCCAACCAATTAGTACAAAAATTCCTTTATTTTAGCTAAAAGAATTACTTCTAATCCATATACAAATCCTTTTTAGAAGAATATTTCTGGACTCTTATTCTAGCAGGCACAAATGCTTACCACACATATCTGAAATGCCGTCCTCTGTTATTTTAATTTAGTAGAAGGAAGAATTTTTAGATGAATTATTAACTACTGAATCATAACACCTTACCGCACTTGGAAGACCTTTCCGCTAATTATACCTATGCTAGCTTTTTCAAACCAATTAGTTCCACTTTTTCCTAATGGCCTTACAAAGGTTTCCTTTTCAAATATACACTTAATTCCTTTTTGAAAGTAAATTGCATTTATACGTACTGCATTCTAGATCAGGACTTAGTGTTATATGAGCACAACATCCAAGACAAAGCCGAGTTTGACGTTGTATGTTTTTGTCCAGTGATCAGTTGCAAGGCACATGTCTAAGTATTACTAAGTATTACTACCAGAATTGATAAGCAGTGAGGCACATATCATTAAGGGCTGTTGGAAATTACAGTTCATGAATTGCTTAGTACATCATGTTCCTGAGATCCTCTCAGAAATCAGTCTGAAGCTCTTAAATTTACCTGAGAAGCTGCAGAAATTGTCTGAGCCATAGTTGCCTCAGAATTCCCTCAGCTTTTGTTGTGATACAATTTCTTCAAATTATTAATTTACAAGTAATCCACAAAAACTAACCAATTTCTTATAAGAGGTCAGTGAATATGATCTTAAAATTGTGATTTTCCTATTTGGTTGTTTTCAGCAACACCTTTAAATTTACTAATGCAAGCAAAAGTATAATATTCTGCCACAGTTGCCTCTCCCAGGATTTGTTTGAATTGTACTATTTCAAATACAACAATAGGTAAAAGAATTGTATCACATCTTAAATCACAGGGAGATACACACCCTTCCACATTATCTGTCAATTACTCAGTTTTATTTCACAGAATATTCTTGCTCCTAAATTACATATTTAGCTGAACATTGAGGTGATTAGTTACTGCTGAAACCTAATTAGCATATAGTGTACATGTTTGGCTCAAACTGCCACAATGATAAATTTCTGTTTCTGTAACATTGGGTTGGAATAGTACAGCACTGGGGTTCCACACGAGGAAGCCAAAAGGCCATCATTAACTGAGGAACTGTTTTACACCTTGCAATTGAGTTGTTGATGTGTGAAAGTATAGAGAACATGCATTCTTAAATAACAAATAAAACTTTCACTGGTCCTAATTTGTGGTAACCACACAGAAAAACGGGAAAACTCTAGTGTTAGTGTTGATTTTTTACAAAATTATCTTAACTACGGATCTATTTTAAACAGATAAGGTTTAGTGTCGGGGCTTTAGGCAAAATGCAACCGTAACACTACCTCAAGTTGTTATGTGTCTGTAGCAGTTCTGATAATTTAATTGTTTTCCAATGTAATCCAATGGTTGTATGTAAGTGGCTTGCTGTTGTGTTAAACATATATTTCCATAACACTGTGTGCTTTAATATTTATAACATTTGGAGTTTGGTCATTCGTTGTATTTTACGTGGATGTATATATATTGTTACACTTATAATGAATATTTTGTGGCAATCCAAACAAAATGCAAAATATTTAACATTTAGTGGTATCAAGGAAACAGAAATGAAAATATTTCCATGTTTTGTACCAGATAATTATCCGTCTTGCAATGTATTTTGCAACATACTGTCCAATCTTAATTTCTTGCAATATAATACTGTTAATATTATAAATCAGCAATAGCGTAATTGAAATTGAAGCTGCTCATTTAAAGTGCTGTTTGTTTTAGGATATGCATTTTTCCCTCCTGTGTCCCAGTTCACAGGAGGACACATTTGTTTAAGAATTGTTTAAAGGTATTGTTGTATGTGGTAGGGCTGAAAAGAATGGAATAAAATGCAACCCTGCTGTGAAGTCTTGATTTTTTTCCTCCATCCCCAAGTTTCTGGTATTGCCCCTTGAGGAGAATGGTTGTAAAAGTCACTTAGAATTAAAGCAGAAGAAACCTATTTGCTAATTAAAGTATGAATATTCATGAAACATAAACAGTAAAGTAGGGGCTCCTTCCACTAGAATCCTACAGCTGTTTGCTCCATGACACCCAAACCTCATGTATAACAAATATCTTTTTCAAACACAGAATCAATTTTTAAGCATGAAGACCTTTCATATAAATTTGTCTGCATATCCACGGCTTGTGCATTTGGCTATTTTCCCCTCATTGGCTAACTGGAGACGTTTGTAATGCTGAACGATTGTTCAATAATGACTGAATGAAGGAGGGAGATTGAAAATTAACTATGCAAGGCACAAACTTCATGACAATAGAATGGAACAGTGAGATGGTTTTGCTGGTTTTAGGACAAAAGACATTGGTATGGTGACATCTGCTGCCCTTTGAAAACTCCAATGTGTCATCAAATGTCTTGAGATTATTTTGTAGACCCTTTTGAGCAATTCTTTATGCAGGGTCTGATGCTGAAATGGGAAAAAAAAAAGTCCAACTAGCTCAGTAACATATAATGCTGCTAAAAGATATTGATTAGGGTTCTTCTGCTCAATAACCAAGTTAAAGCATTTTCGGCTGTGAGATCTGCACTGTGAGTGTTGTTTGCTAATGAAACCTTAAAGCAAGATTAGTGCATTAAGCCTTCAAATTACAACCTCCCTACCCCCAGTCCCAACAAGTCAGCCAAATTACAAGTATCTTCTTTCCTTTTCTTATGTATGTTATTTATCATTACTTTGAGATACAATCATCTTGTATTTCTCATTGAGAAATAGGCTTTCATGATAGCTCTTTTGATGCTTGGTAAAATGAACTGAAACAGAAACGTAGAAAAAGGAACCTACTTCTGCACAGCTACTCAGAAAATGAACTATGGCGTAACACAGATGTGTCACAGTCAACTGAAGGAACATTTAGGATTGTTTATATTCTACTTTACGACCGCTTAGACTACTGGTTCCTGTGTAAGCTAAAGACAACATTTCTCTGTTTTCCCTTTTCATTTCTCTTCTTTAGGCTGACAACACCAGAGATACTCCCTTGAGGAGCACATTTTTTCCCAATGTGTTTGACCCACAGACTTTGTCTAAATGACTACCTGTCAGTTTCCATTTCAATGCTATCCTATTTTATAGGATGCTGAGTAGAAACTGATATATTACCTGTATCGATTCTCTAATAGCTGTCAGGGTGGAGAGGAACGATTCAGGACTTCCAGGGCTCAGGCTCTTCACCGTATGGGATCATAAACTCCCCATTAATGGCCTCTCATTCAATAACTTATAAGGAATGTTACATGAATTTACATAAAATTGAAAAGGGTATACAGCAAAAAAGCAGAACAATATACCTAACATTGCCAATGTTTATGCTGTACCTGATTTTCCTTGTATTCCTTATTAAGCTTAGCACAATCTTTTATTCCCTAGATACTTGGCTGACCTCCACTTAAATATATTTATGCTTTTTACTTCCATATGTTAAGGAGTTTTGCAATCTCATCACTTTCTGGGTAGAGATGTTTGTCCTGAGTTCCATGTCTTAATTTTTTCGGTAAGCTGTCTTAAAGTGATGGAATTGAGTTTTGCTTCCCTAACGGCCTAGTGATATTCATAATCCAGAGACCCCGGTCACATTCTAGGGGCCTGGCTTTGAATCGCACTATAGCAGATGGTGGAATTTGAAGTAATAATCTGGAAGTAAGAGTCTAATGATGACCATGAAATGATTGCTGATTGTCAGAAGAAAATCCCATCTGATTTACTAATCCGCTTAAGGGAAAGAAATCTGTTATCCTTACCTGGTCTCACCTACATGTGACTCCAGACCCACAGGTGACTCTTGATTACCCTCTGGACAATAAATGCTGGTTCAGCCAGTGTTGCCCACATCTACAAATGAATTAAAAATAAATTAACTTTCCATTTACTCTTTGAAAACCTTCATAATTTTAACAGTTTATGTAACCCTTTAAAGTTCTCTTTTAAAGACGCCCAGTCTATTTGTCCTTTTCTGATGGCTATAACTTTGCAGTTCTGGTATCACTCTTGTAAATCTTTCTATCGCCATCTCCAGTTTTTTAAAATAACATGATGAGCGGACCAGCTCCTGAAATGTGGCCTGATAAGGTTTGACAAAAGCCTGGCATAAATTTTCTACCTTTCAGTTCCATTCTTCCACAAATAAAAGCTTGGTTTGTTTTTTTTTGCTGTTGCCTCATCAACCTGTGTTAGTACTTTCATTGATTTTTATATTTGTACTTTGAGATCATATACAATTTTCAAAGTGATGTAGGAATTGGGTGAGGAATGAGGAACCCTCCTTCATCCAATCTATTTTTACTCAGTTGTATGAAGTGTGTATCGCTGGCTGGGCCAGCATTTATTGCCTGTCCCTAGTTGCCCCCTGCGAAGGTTGTGGTGAGCTGCCTTCTTGAACTGCTGCAGTCCACCTGTTCTGGATTGTTTCTGGTGCCTAGGTCAATTCCAGTTGGTCCATCTGGTTTCATTTCTTTATTGAGATATGTAGCGACTGATACAATTGAGTGGCTTGCTAGGTCGTTTCAGTGGGCAATTGAGAGTCAACCACATTGCTATGGCTCTGGAGTCACATGTAGGCCAGGCCAGGTGAGGGTGGCAGATTTTCTTCCCTGAAGGACATTAGTGAACCAGGTGGGTTTTTCCGATAATCAGCACTTAATGGTTAAAGGCCCAGTAAGCTCTTTTAGGAGTTTGTCAAAAGGAATAGGAAGCCAAGCACAGCCCTTTTCATGAGACATATTGACACACTGAAACATTTGGGTGCATCTGGCAACATCCAAATGTTTCTTTTTATTTGTTGAAAACAGTTGTTTCATGGGTTAACCTGCACCAGGTTGAGCACAGTACCTTTATTTAGCCTCAAGATGACTTTGCTTTGCGTTAATGCTGCTGCTCTGAGGAGGTGCTCTTTTCTCAGCAAGGTAGTGGCAGGGCCCATCATGTTGTCTACCTTTATCACTGGTGCCAGGTAGACAGGTCTTGCCTCCAGGAGAGACTCATGACATCGCTAATTGAGTGCCGAGCTCACCTCCCCCAATTAAGGCATTTATGTTGAACTCTAGTGTCACATGAGTGTTGCAGTTGATGTGAGGGGTCAGAACCCTAAATCCATCCATGTGTGATGCTATGGCACCCTGCTGTGAAAGCCCAACTCTGTGATTCTGATTCCAAAGTCTAAATCCTAACTATAAACTTGAATAACATGGTTTCTTCACTGACTCTGCAGGATCACCTAATGCCACTTACCATCCTTACTGTCTACTTCCTGTAGTCAACCAGATATTCATTCTGTCGCTAGTCCCCTGACTCTGCATCCTATTATCTAAATCATTAGCCTTATCATGTTGTACCTTATTGAAGATTGCAGTGTTTAGTTACTTTAAGCTTGACTGTGTCAATCTGATAACTTTGATCTGAATAAGCCTGGTTTTGAATTTGGAAAAGTAAACAAATTAAAGAAACACCTGGAAGCCAGGGTTGAAGTAAACATTGAATGGCACTGTAAATAAAATAAAGCTCTGTTTCATACCTAGAAACTTCTGTTATCTCTGTGTAGTCACAAAAAACAAAGTTTACAACAAAGGTGACACTGAGAATGGTGAAAAATGTTTAAATTTATTGGCTTTGAGCACTTTTCCTTTCTTTGCTGGGATATTGCCCCATGCCATGGAATCAATGGATTTTGGGTTTCGCCTACTTTCTTGCTCAGCGGATGGAAAATTTGAATGTAGCAGCAACTCACAAGGCAGCAAAACTCATGCATTGTTTCAAAGTATTTGGAAAGTTCAGAGAAGATGCTTGTACATTTGATAAGTGGCAAATTCTCTCCAAAAATATGATCAAAGAATAAGTGTGATGATTGCATGATATGCATTACATCAGAGGAGGCAGGGAAATCGTTAACCCATTAAACCATACATGGGAACACTGTTTGAGAGATAGCAGGAACTGCAGATGCTGGAAAATCTGAGATAACAAGGTGTAGAGCTGGATGAACACAGCAGGCCAAGCAGCACCGGAGGAGCAGGAAAGCTGACGTTTCGGGCCTAGACCCTTCTTCAGAAATTTTCTGAAGAAGGGTC
>JAHRHZ010000051.1:31605636-31640664 GCA_024137785.1 Ginglymostoma cirratum | reverse complement strand
GTCTTTGGTGGTGGGGTCTGATTGCGGATGGCGGAAGTGTCGGAGGATGATGTGTTGGATCCAGAGGTTGGTGGGGTGGTACGTGAGGACGAGGGGGATTCTTTTTTGGTTATTATTGTGGGGACGGGGCGTGAGGGATGTGTTACGGGAAATGCGGGAGACATGGTCGAGGGCGTTCTCGACCACTGTGGGGGGGAAGTTGCCGTCCTTGAAGAATGAGGACATCTGAGATGTACGGGAATGGAATGTCTCATCCTGGGAGGAGATGTGGCGGAGGCGAAGGAATTGGGAATAGGAGATGGCATTTTTGCAGGAAGGTGGGTGGGAGGAGGTGTATTCCAGGTAGCTATGGGAGTCAGAGACAACAAGCATGGGGCTGGATGAACACTGCTGTGTTCAAGCAGCATCATAGGAGCAGGAAAACTTGACGTTTTGGGCCTAAACCCTTCATCAGAAATGGGGGAGGGGAAGAGGGTTCTGAAATAAATAGGGAGAGAGGGGGAGGTGGATAGAGGAGAGGATAGCTGTGGGAGTCAGTGGGCTTGAAATGGACATCGGTTTCTAGGTGGTTACCCGAGATGGAGACAGAGGTCCAGGAAGGAGAGAGAAGTGTTGGAGATGGTCCAGGTGAACTTCAGGTTGGGGTGGAAGGTGTTGGTGAAATGGATGAACTGTTCGAGCTCCTTGTGGGAGCACGAGGCGGCGCCGATGCAGTCATCAATGTAACGGAGGAAGAGGTGGGGTTTAGGGCCAGTGTAGGTACGGAAGAGGGATTGTTCCATGTAACCTACAAAGTGGCAGGCATAGCTTGGGCCCATGCGGGTACTCATGGCCACCCCCTTTGTCTGTAGGAAGTGGGAGGAATTGAAAGAGAAGTTGTTGAGGGTGAGGATGAGTTCGGCTGAGCAGATGAGGGTGTCGGTGGAGGGGGATTGGTCAGTTCTGCGGGACAGGAAGAAGCGGAGGACCTTTAGGCCATCTGTATGGGGAATACAGGTGTATAGGGACTGGACGTCCATAGTAAAAATGAGGTGTTGGGGACCGGGGAATTGGAAGTTCTGGAGGAGGTGGAGGGCGTGGGTGGTGTCATGGATGTGGGTAGGGAGTTCCTGGACCAAGGGGGTGAAAATGGAGTCTCGGTAGGTGGAGATGAGTTCGGTGGGGCAGGAGCAGGAGGTGACAATGGGTCGACCAGGACATTCAGGTTTGTGGATTTTTGGGAAGGAGATAGAAACGGGCGGTGCAGGGTTGGGGAATGATGAGGTTGGAGGCGGTGGGTGGGAGGTCACCTGAAGTGATGAGGTTGTGGATGGTTTGGGAGATGATGTTTTGGTGCTCGGGGGTGGGGTCATGATCCAGGGGGGTGGTAGGAGGAGGTGTCAGAGTTGGCGCCTGGCCTCAGCAATGTAGAGGTCAGTACGCCATACTACGACTGCCCCTCCCTTGTCCGCGGGTTTTATGGTGAGGTTGGGATTGGAGCGGAGGGCTATAACTTGGTGTTGTGTGATTTCTGACATTGTCTAGCCAGTCCAACACCGGCACCTCCACATCATAGTAAGCAAAGACATACAGATCATAGGGTGCTTGGACAGAGTGAGACAAATAGGTTACACTACACAAGAGGTGTGCAACACAAGACCAACATTAACAAGATCGACGTTGCGTGAGGTTAAAGAGACCATTCAGCAGTCTAATAGTGGCTGGGAAGAAGCTGTTCTTGAACCTGTTTGTGCATGTGTTTAAGCTTCTGTATCTTCTGCCTGACAGAAGAGATTGTCGGAGAGCATTACCAGGGTGGGAGCGGTCTTTGATGTTGGCAGCCTTTCTGTGGCACCGAGAAGTGTAAATGGAGTCCGTGGAAGAGAGGTTGGCTTCCGTGATGGTCTTGCATCTTACTGCGAGAATATTGCTGAGAACCTTATTGGGCAGGGGCAGCTGACGTTGCACCAGATTGTCACTTAACTGGAAAATCTCCAGTTTAAAGACAGACTTTGATTCAATTAGGGTGAGTTAAGGATATTAGACTAGACATCATTATGAAAGTGAACAAGTTTGGAAGACATTACAACCCCTCCTCATATATATATTTTTCTCCCTGTGAATTAATCCCTTTAAATTTGGGAAGATTACATTGAGTATAGTATGTCAGGATTCAAGAGGGCTAACAGAGACAAGGCTGCTGGAAGCAACAATGGAAAAATACGTGGGATATTTTTCAAACGATTTTGTTCTTAAAATATAAATCTATTGGGCAGCATAATGAACTTAGATCAATATAAAATCAGAGTGAACAAGATCAGAAAGCCAGTCAGAAAAGCTAAAATAGCCAAAAAAAATGAGGATAGCAGGGAATTTTAATTTTTAAATGCATTTAAAAAAGGTTCTAAAAATGAATTTGCAGCAATCAAGTGAAAACAAAAGCTGGGCCTATTGAAATTTTGAAAAGGTGACACTGATATCACAGGACCAAAGGCTAGCAAATAAAGCAACTAAATTATTCTTTCTCTCATAGCAGAGGAAACTACAAGCATTCACTTTCATGGAAATTAGATTTCTAGGAGGAACAGCGGAAATACCACAAGGTCTAAAATAAGTTGACAGAAGACAAGGCACCAGGCCCCTATGGACTTCATACAGGACAGAGTTAAATAGCAGCAAGCAAAATCAATCAGTCACATCCTCATTGCGGTCTTCCGGGAATCATTTGAAATGGGGGTAATGCCCAAGGATTGTAAAATAGATAACACAGCACCTGTGACCTAAAGTCTGTTGCAAGTCGAACATTAGGAGACAAACCTTACTTTGTTTATTCTTGTGATGTCAGCATCGTGAACAAGACCAGCATTTATTGCCAATTCCTGGTACCCATTGAGAAGACCAGAAACTGCTGGAGAAACTCAGAAGGCCTGGCAGCAGCTGGGGGGGGGAGAAAGCAGAAGTAATGTTTTGAGTCCAGTGACGCTTCTTCAAGTTTCTCCAGCAATTTCTGTCTTTGTGAATGCTGGAGGTTCGAAACAGATCTATGTTTTATACTGAGATAATAGGAACTGCAGATGCTGGAGAATCCGAGATAACAAGGTGTGGAGCTGGATGAACACAGCAGGCCAAGCAGCATCATAGGAACAGGAAAGCTTGACGTTTCGGGCCTAGAACCTTCGTCAGAAATGGGGGAGGGGAAGAGGGTTGTGAAATAAATAGGGAGAGAGGGGGAGGTGGATAGAAGATGGATAGAGGAGAGGATAGGTGGAGAAGACACAGACAAGTCAAAGAGGCGGGGATGGAGCCAGTAAAGGTGAGTGTAGGTGGGGAGGTAGGGAGGAGATAGGTCAGTCCAGGGAGGACGGACAGGTCAAGGGGGTGGGATGAAGTTAGTAGAAAGGAGTTGGGGGTGCAGCTTGAAGTGGGAGGAGGGGGTAGGTGAGATTAAGAACAGATTAGGGAGGCGGGGACGAGCTGGGCTGGTTTTGGGATGTGGTTGGGGGAGGGGAGATTTTGAAGCTTGTGAAATCCACATTGATACCATTGGGCTGCAGGGTTGCCAGGCTGAATATGAGTTGCTGTTCCTGCAGCCTTCGGGTGGCATCGTTGTGGCACTGCAGGAGGCCCAGGATGGACATGTCGTCTGAGGAATGGGAGGGGGAGTTGAAATGGTTCGCGACTGGGAGGTGCAATTGTTTGTTGCGAACTGAGCGCAGGTGTTCTGCAAAGCGGTCCCCAAGCCTCTGCTTGGTTTCTCCAATGTAGAGGAGGCCACAACGGGTACAGCGGATGCAGTATCCCACATTGGCAGATGTGCAGGTGAACATCTGCTTGATGTGGGTTATCCATCTTCTATCCGCCTCCCTCTCTCTCCCTATTTATTTCAGAACCCTCTTCCCCTCCCCCATTTCTGATGAAGGTTCTAGGCCCGAAACGTCAAGCTGCTTGGCCTGTTGTGTTCACCCAGCTCCACACCTTGTTATCTATGTTTTATACTATTCCCTTGAGAAGACAGTGGTGCTGAGCCAACTTCTTGAATTGTTGCAATCTTTGCAGTGCTGGCACACCCGCAGTGCTGATGGCAAGGGAGTTCCAGGATTTTGACAAGGAACAGTGATATATTTCCACATCAGGATAGCGTGTGAGGGTACATAGCAGGTGGTGATGTTCTTATTTGTCTGCTGCCTTGTCTTTCCAATGGAAGTATCTGTTGAAGAAACCTTGGTGACTTGTTGCAATGTATCCTAAAAGCAAAGTGTACTCAGGGTGGAGAGAGCAAGGAGCAAAAAGCAGAGATAATGAAATGCCCTGAGAAACAGTGCTATGAATAGGGAGAATGAATAGAATCCTTACAGTGTGGAAGCAGGCATTCGGCCCATTGAGTCCAAATCAATCCTTTGAAAAGCATCCCACCCAAACACACCCCCTACCCTATCCCTGTAAAGCTGCATTTCCTGTGGCTAGCTCACCCTGCCTGCACATCCTGGACAATTTAGCATGGCCAACCCACCTAACCTGCACATCTTTGAATGTGGGAGGAAACTGGAGCACCTGTAGGAAATCCATGCAGACAGGGGCAGAATGTGCAAACTCCACACAGACAGTCCTTCAAAGGTAGGATTGAACTGGGGTCCCTGGTGCTGAGAGGCAGCAGTGCTAACCACTGAGCCACTGTGCCACCCTAAAGAAGGTTTTATGGGATGTGTACCAACTGAAAGAATTTATTAGGGTTCTTTGATAAATAACATGCCTTGCTGACAACAGAAATTTTGTGGATGTGTTACATTAGATTTCAACTGGGATTTTAATACTCTGCCATGCAATGTCTAGTACGCACTGGAGAAGACATAGATTTAAGCTTCAGGGTGAATTGAAAACCAATGACAGTAAAATGAGTTGTGAATGGAGCTGCCTTCACTTAATAGAGAATCATCTCATTATAATGAAGCTAGCGAGAGAGAATGAATCAGCAACTACAACATAGCTTTCTGGATTTATACTCTCAATGCACTAGTTACAATGAGAGACATTAAACTTTGCTGTTATTAGTGTTTTGAGCCTTGAAATTGCTGAAAGTGTAAAGAGCAATTATTGTGGTTGGGAACATACTCTTTGAAGTCAGTCTTTTGGTGTTTTGCAGAGATGGTCATTGACGTGAATTTGCCAATAGGATTGTGACTTTGAGAGGAACTATCGATTTTTTTTTTTTTTTCCCCCACACCTGTCCATAATGTGGCTGTTCAGGAACAGCCTTGATCCCACAAAATAAAAATAAAAGCCGAAAGAACTGCAAATACTGTAAATCAGGAACAAAAACAAAGTTGCTGGAAATGCTCAGCAAGTCTGGCAGCACCTGTGAAGGAAAATACAGAGTTTACGTTTCGGGTCTGAGGAAGGGTCACTGAACCCAAAACATTAACTCTCTGTTTTTTTTTTCCACAGATGCTGCCAGACCTGCTGAGCTTTTCCAGCAACTTCATTTTTGTACAGTCTTGATACCTTTGGGTACACAGTTTTGGGAACTCCTGTGATGACACTTAACAGTTTTATTGCAATGTATCTTGCACATGCACTGCAGCCAAAGTGTGCTCATGATTGATGGAAAAAATTCAGAGATAATGGATGAATCATGTACTAACTGGCTGATGGGTGAGTGAAGGATTGACTGGGAAGTTGGGTGTATAAGGCACTGGAGTGATTATGTGAATAACTGTGGTTGGGTGAGTGACTGAGGGAGGTTTCAATGAGTGACTGACTGGAGGAGGGGTCTGTGTGATTGAGGGATGAGAGAGTTGGATGACATAGTGAATGGAGTGAGTTCTGGGTGCGTGAGGCTTGAGGAAGCGACTGACTGGGAGACCAAAGTTGAGTGATTGGGGGGCAGGGTGAGTGGGTGAGTGAATGGCTGACTGACTGTGGGAAGTTGGGTGAGTGGGTGGAATGGAGCCATTACACACAATCATCCAGCCCTCTAGTCAGCTAGACAGTCACTACTCAGCTGTGCATCCCCCATACGAATGCTCATGCCTCTGACCCTGCCCCTGCCCCAGCCACCAGAGAAGATTCACAAGCATGGTCCCAGGGACAAATGTCATTTGAGGTTTGGTTGAGGACTGGATGGAGTTTGGAAGATTGCGGGGGGATCCAATCAAAACTTAGAGAATACTGAGGGGCCTGGATAGAGTGGACATGGAGAAGATGTTTCTAGTAGTTGGAGAGACTAGGACCCAAGGGAACAGCCTCAGAGTTGAGGGATGACCCTTTGTGTTATAAGAAGAGGTCAGGTAAGCTGAGGCTTTTTTTCTTTGGAGTATAGGAGGTTGTGGGTTGATTTTATGGAGATTTATAAAATCATGAGGGGCGTAAATAAGATGAATAGCAAATGAGGTGAAACTTCCTGCCGAGAGCCGCGGACTGTCTTCCCTCAGCTGATGAATCAGTATTCCTCCATGTTGGACAACACTTAAAGGAAGCACTGAGGATGGCAAGGGCACAAAATGTACTCTGGGGTGGGGTATTTTAATGTCTACCGCCAAGAGTGGCTTGGCAGCAATACTACTGATCGAGCTGGTCGGGTCCTAAAGGACATAGCTGCTAGACTGGGTCTGAGGCAGGTGGTGAGGGATAAACATACTTGACCTCATCCTTACCAATCTGCCAGCTACAGCTATATCTGTCCATGACAGTATCTGTAAGAGCGAACACTGCCCAGTTCTTGTGGAGATGAAGTCTTGCTTTCAGATTGAGAATACCCTGTATCATATTGTGTGGCGTTATTATAGTGCTCAATGGGACAGACTTTGAACAGAACTGGCAATTCAAGACTGGGCAGCCATGAGATGCTGTGGGCCATCAACAGCAGCAGAATTGTAAACCAGCACAATCTGTAACCTCATGGCCCGGCATATCCCCCACCCAACCATTACCATCAAGCCAGGGGATCGACCTTGGTTCAATGGAGAATGCAGGAGGGCATGCCAGCTGCAGCATCAGGCATATCTAAAAATGAGATGTCAACCTGGTGAAGCTACCAAACAGGACTACTTGCATACCAAACAGCATTAACAGTAAGTGATAGACAGAGCTAAGTGATCCCACAACCAATGGATCGGATCTAAACTCTGCAGACCTGCCACATCCAGTTGTGAATGGTGGTGGACAATTAAACAACTCACTGGAGGAGGAGGCTCCACAAATATCCTCATCCTCAATGATGGAAGAGCCCAGCACTTCAGTGCAAAAGATAAGACTGAAGCTTATGCAGCAATCTTCAGCCAGAAGTGTCAAGTGGATGATCTGCCTTGGCCTCCTCCAGTGGGCACCGACATTACAGATAGCAGTCGCCAGCCAATTCGATCCACAACATTGCAGTAACAGTACTGAAGCTTTGTGCTCCAGAACTTGCAACATCCCTAACCAAGCTGTTCCAGCACAGTCACAACAGTAACATCTACCCAAAATGTGGGGAAAATTGTCCAGGTATGTCTTGTACATAAGAAGGAGGACAAATCCAACCCAGCCAATTACTGTCCCATCAGTCTCCTCTCGATCATCAGTAAAATGATGGAAGGTGTCTTCAACAGTGCTCTCAAGTTGCACTTGCTCAGCAATAACCTGCTCAGTGATGCCCAGTTTGGGTTTCTCTAGGGGGCACACTACTCCTGACCTCCAATCCTGGTTCAAATATGTACAAAAGAACTAAATTCTAGAGATGAGCTACGAGCGACAGCCCTTGGCATCAAGGCTGTATTCGATCAAGTGTGGTATCAAGGAGCCCTAGCAAAACTGGAATCAATGGGAATCAGGGGGAAAACTCTCCACTGGTTGGAGAAATACCTGGTACAAATGAAGATAGTTGTGGTTGTTAGAGGTCAGCCATCTCAGCTGTAGGACATTGCTGCAGGAGTTCCTCAAGATAGTGTCCTATGTGTATCCATCTTCCGCTGCTTCATCAATGAACTTCCCTCCATTATAAGGTCAGACGTGCGCATGTTCGCTGATGATTGCACAATGTTCAGTACCATTTACAACTCCTCAGATATGGAAGCAGTCCATTTTTGAATGCAACAAGATCTGGACAATATCCAGGCTTGGGCTGACAAGCATCCAGTAACACTTGTGCCACACAAAAGCCAGGATATGACAATCACCAATAATGAAAGACAATCTAACCAATACCCCTTGATATTCAATGGTGCTACTATCACTGAATCCCATATTATCAACATTTTGGGGGAGTCACCATCGACCAGAATCTCAATTGGACTCGCCACGTAGACATGGTGGCTGCAAGACCAGGTCAGAGGCTAGGAATACTGCAATGAGTAACTTACCTCTTGACTCCTCAAAGCCTGTCCATTGAGTGCGGTGGAAAATTCTCCACTTGCCTGAAGGAGTGCAGCTCCATCAACATGCAAGAAGCTTGACGTGATCCAAGACAAAGCAACCCATTTGATTGACACCACATTTACGAGCATCCACTCCCTCCACCACTTTCAATCTGTGGCAGCTGTGTGTACTATCTTGAGGATGCACTGCAGAAATTCACCAAAGATCCTAGACTGAACCTTTCAAACCCATGACCACTTCCATCTAGGACATGTGCAGAAGATACATGGGAACATCACCACTTCCAAATTCCCCTCCAAGCTACTCACTATCCTGACTTGGAAAAAATATTGCACTTCCTTCACTGTCACTGCGTCAAAATCCTGGAATTCCCTCCACAATGGCATTATGGGTCAACCCATAGCAGGTGGACTGCAGCATTTCAAGAAGGCAGTTCACCAGCACCTTCTCAAGGGCAACTAGGGAAGGGCAATAAATGCTGGTGACGTCCACATCCCACAAAAAAAATCAAAAGAAAAGGAAGTGGTAGTTGTGGGTACAGTTACAACATTTAAAAGACATTTGGATAAGAACATGAATAGGAAAAGGTTGGAGGGATATGGGCCAAACATAGGCAAATGGGGCTAACTTAGTTTGGGAAACTTGGCGCAGTCAAGTTGCAATGAAGGCTCTGTTTCCATGCTATATGACTCTATAATGGAGATGAGGAGGAATTTCTTTAGCCGGAGGATGGTAGATCTGTGGAACTCATTACTACGGAAGGCAGTGGAGGCCAAGTCATTGAGTACATCTAAGACAGAGATAGATAAGTTCTTGATTGGTAAGGGGCTCAAAGATTATAGGGAAAGGGCAGGAAAATGGGGCTGAGAAACCTATCAGTCATGGTTTAATGGTGGAGCAGACTTGATGGGCCGATTGGTCTAATTCTGCTCCTATTTCTTCTGGTCCTATGGTCTTGCCACTTATCAGCTCAAGCTTGGATATTGCCCAGATCTTATTACATATGGCTGTAGATTGATTCAGTATCTAAGGAGTCACGAATGGCGCTGACCATCATACAAACAACAGCAAACATGTTCCCAATTCAAACAGAACCATGTCTGGCCTTACGATGGAGAGAAGGTCATTTCTGAAACAACTGAAAATGGTTGGGCATAGGGCACTACTTTAAGGAACTGAGATGCTCTGGAATTGAGATAACTAACCTCCAATATTGGGTAAGATAACTCCAGAGCACAAGTCTTCAGTGCTTTTGCTGGAATGGTGTCAGAACCCATAAGGTTTTGTTGTATCCAGTGCCTACAGATTTTTCTTAAAATAAGATCATGGGAGCACAAGAAATAGGGACAGAAGCAGGCCATTCAGCCCCCTGTGTCTGTTTTGCCATTAAATGGGATTATGGCTGATCCGACATTAATGCCTTTGCCCCGTAACACATGGTTCCTCAACTGATCAAGAGTCCATCTATCTCAGCCTTAAATATACATAAGGACCCTGCCCACACAGTTGTCTGTGGCAAGGAGTTCCAAAGACTTGGAACACTCTTGAGAGAAGAAATTCCTCTTTATCTCTGTCTTAAACTGGTGTCCCTTTTAATCTGCGAGTACATCCTCTGGTTCTAGACTGTCCTAAAGGGGGAAACATCCTCTCAGCATTTACCCTGCCAAGCCTCTATTTCGTTACCTGGAGTAAATTGAATCAGCTGAAGATTGGCATCTGTGACACTGGGGCTCTGCACTGACTGGCAGGCAACAGCTAGGGACTGGCAGTCGTTGGAGTATGAATGTCCTGAGAGAGGACATGTTTGTCTTCCATATGGTACCAGTCACTCCTAGGATGTGTTGGGTGACAGGTTGCTGGATTGTGGATAGAGCCTGCATACTCCATTGAGTACTAAGCCTGACACCGAGTACTGCAGTAGTTTGAGCTTGGATATCAGCAACATTGATCACATGAGCTCCATCTGAGCTTGTACTACAGCTCAGAACTCCATTGGTGCTGCAGGTGAAGCTGAAACTGGACCCTCCACATGGGCCAGTCCACCACTGCTGCCATGGTATTGGTGTTCATTTCCAAGCTGGAGAGAATGGGCTGCAAGCTATATCCAATGCACCCAGCTGTATTAGAACAAAACCATTTCACACTCCCAGATCATAGAATGATAGAATCCTTACAATGCGAAAGCAGGCTGATTGGCCCATCACATCCACACTGACCCACTAAAGAACATCCCGCCCGGACCCACCCTCCTCCCCTGTTCCTGTAACCCTGCATTTCCCATGCCTAAGCCACCTAGCCTGCACGTTCCTAGACACTATGGGCGATTTACCATGGCCAATTCACCTACCTTGCACATGTTTGAACTGTGGGAGGAAACCAGAGCAGCTAGAGGAAACCCACAGAGACATGGGGAAATGGTGACGAGTCTGACAATGCGCCAAGCATCTTGATTTATATTGTCATCAACATTCACCTGTATGCCATCCTTGCAACATCTGAGTTCTCTGCAGCGTAACCTGACTGCAAACTCATTCTTTAGGATAGGTTCGGGTGGTCTATGTAGCTGAGATATGCGCTAGGGTTGAGTCGTCCTTACTAACTCCTTAAGGTTGAGTGCTGGTGAGTGATGGAAATGGGTGTAGTGCATTGAACATTGAAGATTGGGTGATATGGTAGATGGGAGATGAGATGTGCAGACGCAGTCACTTCGCTTGCCTTCCAGCATGAAGTCATTGATTGTCTTTTGGCACTGCTGCTATGCCCTGTGTGTGGCAATCTGGCCATTGATCAGCCTTGTCTTCTGATCCTATCTTCCTCTGAGGTTCTCTTGCTCGTTCCTTTCTCTGGAGGTCTCCCTGTCCTCTGGCAGAAACACAGTTGCCGTCTCCATCTCTCTGACAAGTACAAGAGGGAGAGGAGCTCTTTCCTTTATGTTGTATGCCACAAGCTTTCTCAGTGAGTGCCACCATGTGATTATCCAGCAGCACACAATGCAATGATGTAACTCCTTTTTTACAGGGACCATGCCTTTAAAAAGGGGAAGTTTGCCTGAAGCAATGCTACACAATGCTACACAGAATCTTGTGGGGGTAAGAAGCCTCTGACAGTGTTACAGAGAGTACGTTACCTGCATTTTTTGGAACTGGCAACTTGTGTCTCCCCTGAGTCCTGAAAAACAGGGCTATCTAATGTCTTGTCCACTACTGTTACTCAGCCAATCTTTTAACCAGGCCAATAATTTCCCTCATTTCCATGATCCTCTACTTGTGCTAACAGTCTGTTGTGAGAGATTTTATCAAATCCCTTCTGTAGGCCCCTGAAACTAACACCCACAGACATCCATATGCACACTGCTTTTTAATCTCCTCTTCAAATAAGGTAGTCAGGTTCATCAGACTTGACCTATCCTCTCTCGTGCTGCACTATTATTTGATTTTCTTCATTTAAGGAAACGTGAGGCCTCTAACTGGCACTGAAAATACAACTCTTGTGTAATTGGCTGCAAGGAGTCTCTAATATGTTGCACCACTCTGATGTTGGAAGGAGAAAAGATCACTGAATTTTATCAATGAAACTTCCCAATAGCCTCTTGAAGACCAGTTCTCTTGCAAAAGAAAAAGGAATGAACTGGTTTCTGAATGGTCTCCATTGAGAATCTGATTACCAGCTTACAATTCATTAAATTTAACCCACAACATAAAACACCCCCAGTGGGCTTTGTTTATGAATGTACATATCAATAAACAGAAGAGCTTATCCCAAAGAGCTTGACCTGGTGCTTTCTATTTTCATGTGAATGTTACTGTAGTTCAATCATTCACCTTGACATCGAACAAGGCAAGTGAGCAGATAAATCACCGCTCTCAGATTGTGTGGCGGAGGCACAGCATGTCAGCCTACTGCTAGTGTCAGGATATCAGCAGGGATGGCTCAGGAAAGCAAATTACCCTTTGATATTTTGCTCTGGAACTTTGCTCAAGGCATGTCTACTTCACAACTTGATTCTCTGTCAAAAATGTTCTCTGTCCCAATCGATTTGATGCATTTATTGCTCCAATACATACCCTACTTTCCTCTTGTAGGTCATAGGACACCCAAGAAGGCCAATCAGCCATTGCCTGTAATGGCAGCTCTTTCAAATATCTGTCCAACTAATGTAATCTTCCCTATGCTTTCCCTGTAACTTGCAAATTTCTCCTTTTCATGCAAAGGCAAAACATTGCAGGGTCTAGGAATCTGAAATAAAAATGGAAATCAAAATCCTGGAAACACTCAACAGCTCATGCAGAAACCCAGGGAGAGAGAAACAGAATTACTGGGTAGAATTTACTTGTCAGAGGCTGAGTGTCATGGTGAGCTCAAAAAATGGAGTTCCTTATGCTGTGGGGGCAGTACAGGTTTCTCATGTGATTATATTCTCTAAAGATCTTGACGTATGCATTTACAAGGAAAATGTCAATTATTTTTGGTAGGTGGACAAGAAGCTCAGCTCCCACTAGCACATTCAGCACTCCTGCTTCTAGGAACCAGATTTAAAATGGGTGGCATGATAACTCAGTGGTTAGCACTGCTACCTCACAGCACAAGGGACACAGCTTCAATTCCACCCTCGGACAACTGTCTGTGTGAAGTTTGCACATTTTCCCATGTTTGCGTGGGCTTCCTTCAGGTGTTCCAGTTTACTCCCACAGTCCAAAGATGCGCAGGTTAGGTGGATTGGCCATGCTAAATTGCCCATAGCTTCCAGGGATATGCAGGCTAGGTGGGTTAGCCATGGGAAATGCAGGGTTAAAGCGAAGGCAGGGGTGGGTCTGAATGGGATGCTCATTGGAGGGTTGAAGTAGATTCAATGGACCAAATGGCCTGCTTCCACACTGTAGGGATTCTATGAAAGGTATGCAGTCAGTACTTCGCTCTCTGAGCGCCTGCTCCATCAATGGCTTTAGCATCCTGGTATCCCTGTCCCCCAGCCCCAGTCATGTTGGAGAAAAGGTAGAAAGCAGCACCCAAATTTAGTCATCACTCCTTTGATTTGCTCCTGCAATTAGGGTGTGCATAAGTGCAGGGACACCCCTGTCTCTGTAGAGATGGCAACAAGAGGCTATCCCACCTGATGAAGGCAGCATGGGTGGAGGTGTTTGAGACCATCAATTTATAATTAACCTGGATTTTTGACTGGGTGCAGTGTCGCCAGAGGATCAATCATGTCTTGTGCTCTGCCAGGTTAAGTACCATAGAGTCATACAGCACAGAAAAGGCCCTTCGGCCCAAGTCTGCACTGAAATATCTACATTTGCCAGCACTTGGCCCATAGCCTTGAATGTTATGATACTTCAAGTGCTCATTCAAGTGCTTTTTAAAAGTCGTGAAGTTACCTGCCTCAACTTCCTTCACAGGCAGTACATTCCAGACCTTCACCACCCTCTGGGTGAAATAGTGTTTCCTCAAATCCCCTCTAACCCTCTCGCCCTTCAGCTTAAAATTATGCCCATCATTATGACATAGGAGGTACGGTTAGTCGTAAGTTTGCAGATGACACCAAAATTGAAGGTGTAGTGGACAGTGAAGAAGGTTACCTCAGAGTACAATGGGATTGATCAGATGAGCCAATGGGCTGAGGAGTGGCAGATGAAGTTTAATTTAGATAAATGTGAGGTGTTGCATTTTGGAAAGGCAAATCAGGGCAGGACTTAGACACTTAATAAGAACAAAGAACAAAGAAAATTACAGTACAGGAGCAGGCTCTTTGACCCTCCAAGCCCGCACCGACTTGCTGCCCAGCACAACTAAAACTCCCTACCCTTCCGGGGATCATATGCCTCTATTCCCATCTTATTCATGTATTTGTCAAGACGCCCTTTAAAAGTCACTATAGTATCTGCTTCCACTACCTCCCCTGGCAGCGAGTTCGAGGCACCCACCACCCTCTGTGTTTAAAACTTAAATGATAAGGTTCTGGGGAGTGTTGCTAAACAAAGGGACCATGGAGTTCATTGTTCCATAAAAGTGGAGTCGCAGGTAGACAGGATAGTGAAAAACATCATTGAGCTGGGTTGTGTAGAGCGCACCAAGCAATCACTATTCTGGAGAACCTGTCCATTGAGTACTAGAGCTTTCCTCCTGAGCATTTTGGGAAATGGAGACATGTCTTTGGAAGACAAATTGGCCCTAGTAGATGCAGGGACAGCATTGTCGTGTTATTCAGCATCTGCCTTGCATGGAGTTGCACACTAGGGTCATTGACCATGCCTTCTTGGGGCATCCCTTGTTCCTCATGAGCCAACCCTGGAGATGGTTTTGGGGATGGGGGTCGGTGGTGTGGTACACAACCAACTGAAGAACCTGGGATCTCTGCAGAATGTGAGTGCCATATCAGCTCCCCGGATTGTGGGCACATACCTGCAGACAATGTTGGGTCTGGTCACAAACTAGCTGGCCATGAGCAAATGAAAGCCTGACCTGTTCAGGAATCTGGCTGGATGATGCTAAGGAAGATTTGAGCATCACAGGTATGCAGTTGATTGCCCCAGTTGCCTGAGGGAACACAGCAATAGGTGCAAATTGGTCTGGATTCATAGTGAAGTGGACAAGCTGAATTGCTTTCATGTAAAAGGCATCAGTAAACAGAGAAACATATGTGGACCGGTGATTGGGAGATGGCACACAGGTCTCTGGTCAAGCTTTGGAAGAAGTCAGGGTGAAGAAATTCGGTACCACAAATAAAGAACTGCGGATGCTGGAGATCTGAAATAAACAAAGGCAGAAATTGTTGGAGAAACTCAAAAGGTCTGGCAGCATCTGTGGAGAGAAAACAGTTTCGAGTCCAGTCTGGTCACTGATCTCAAAGCAGTAATTCTGCTTTCTCTCCACAGATGCTGCCAGACCTGCTGAGTTTCTCCAGCACTTTCTCTTTTTCTTTACTTGTGAAGTTCAATGTTACTTTGTTCCCCAACCCCACAGATATAGTCCCTCCTTTCAAGCCTAGAGGCTGCAAATCTGCCCTCAATGGGAGCAGATGTAGGTGACAACTGCTCTAGCCATCCAAGTATGACTCCTACTTTACCATTCACTCATTTAGAAGTGGTTGCATTGCCTTCTGGACACCCTTTCTCTCTAGGTTGTTTGACTTTGATGAAGATCCTGGTTCCACTCTATACATGGTGCTTGCTCAATCCACAGCTGCGGCCCACTCAGCTCTGGTCTCTGATTCTGCTGTTATTTCTCTTCCGTTTTATTTCTCCTTCTTCATCTTCTTGGTCTTATCAATGGTCAGACATCTGCTGTGCTCAGTTGTTCTCATATCTGACATGGTGTTCCTTTATCTGTGAAGAAAGCAGGAATTAAATGTAGGATTTGCATTTGACATCCCAGACTATCATTGCTGGACTATTAATCCAGAGACCCAGGTAATGTTCTGGGGACTGGGGTTGAATCCCACCTGGCCAGATGATAGAATTTGAATTCAATAAAAATCTGGGATTAAGCGTCTAATGACGACCATGTCGATTTTCAGAAAAAAACCCTATCTCGTTCTCTAATGTCTTTAAGGAAGGAATCTGCTATCCTTGCCTCCATTTGTCTCCAGACCCACAGCAATGTGGTTAAATCTTAACTGCCCTGTGGGCAATTAAGGATAGGCAATAAATGCTGGCCTAGCCAGTGACACCCTCATCCTGTGAATGAATTAAAAAACAAATTTAAAAGCTATGCCTAAAACACACATGCACTCTTCAGGAAAAGAGAAACAAAGAACAAAGGGGGAAGATTAGAAGGTGAAAGAGTCAAAGTTAAAGTTTAACATCACCATCTTTGGCCAGAGTTTGGAGGAAGCAATTGACACTGACAGATATATGTTTTGTACAAATTGTTGGGTTGATGCACAGGCATGTTTCCGTACTTTAATGAAGAAACTTACACACGTGAACATAATTGTAGTGGGCCAGATTGTTAATAAGTATTAAGGACATGCTAATGAATGTAAAAGAGGTTTCCACCAATTCTGTTGATTTAAATAGCAAAGATTAACTCTTCTTTGGGAAGGTGCTATTTAGCCTCCTACCCAAAGAAGTTCTCCCAACCTCTAACTGAAAGTTTTAGGTGGGCCAACAAAATTCTGCTCAATGTTTTCAACCAAACTGATGCTGCTCTCCTGCTGAGCGACCCCAGCACTTTCAGTTTCTATTTCCCTTATCAACAACGTATACAATTTCTGTTGAATGTTACTGTTGAATCTGTTTTCATCCCTGTTTCAGGCAATGCATCCCAGACTTTAACAGTTTGCTTTCAGAAAAGGTATCCTCCTTTCTCCTTCCTTCCCCTCTATGCACATTATATTCAATCTGTTTCCTCTGGTTCCTGATCATTCTGTCAATGGAAACTGTTTCTCCTTATTTAATCTATCAATACCACCGTATAATTTTGAGCACCTCTATTAACTTTGCCCATAAACATCTCAGCTGCAATCTTCCATTGTAAAACTGCCTTCAGCAAATCTGTCTTGGTGAGCAATCTTGCAGTGGAGAATTCAAATAAACTTCCTGCTGCTGTTAGAGACAAAAAAACTGCAGATGCTGGATCCAAGGTAGACAAACAGGAGGCTGAAAGAACACAGCAAGCCAGGCAGCATCTGGAGGAAAGGAGAAGTCAATGTTTTGGGTATTACCCTTCTTCTGGTCTGGATGTTGGGGTAGGGGAAGCTACAGATAAAGAGCGTGGCGGGGGAAAGGGTAGCAGAATGGTGGTGGTAAGTTGACACCAGTAATAGGTTTGACCTGGTTGACCATCGACCAACCAGGTCATGCATACTACCAGTGTCCACCTATCACCACCATTCCACTACCCTACCCCCTTTATCTGCAGCTCCCCCTACCCCCACATCCAGTCCTGAAAATTCACCCAAAACGTTGACTTCTCCTTTCCTCCAGATGCTGCCTGGCTTGCTGTGTTCTTTCAGCCTCCTGTTTGTCTTCCTGTTACTATTGGGAGCTAGAGTGGAGAGTGTTGCATGGTGCAGCCTTCAGCCCCTTCACAAATGCCCTGTCCTGACTGCACACCCATTCTCAAGCCTCGCCGAAACTGACTTCCACACTTACACATGGTACTGAGGGTTGCAATTCTTCTTCGATAACTGAAGTTCTGGGACTTCTCTATTTTAGGTTTCACTATTCTGGTCAATTATTGTAAAAAAATGAATAGATCAGAGAATCTCTTGATGGATAGGTCTGACAAAATCCATTTGTGCATAGGTGGAGGTGTTACTAGCATTGCTACCATTCTGCTTGGCCAATGGCCAGCAAACGCTGTCTGAAAAGCAGTTAGGAAGACAAATGTAGAAGAAATAATTATTTTGTAAAAGCATTGGCACAAGCCTTTGTTAAATTCTTAGCTACAGAGAGTCTCTTTGAGGTACAATTCAGACTCTATACAGCTGACCTCCCCACTGATGAAGGTTTAGGCCCGAAACGTCAAGTTTTCCTGCTCCTATGATACTGCTTGACCTGCTGTGCTCATCCAGCCCCATGCTTGTTATCTCGGATTCTCCAGCATCTGCAGTACCTTTTATCTCCCCACAGGTACATTTTGTTTATGAAAGATAGCACTTGTGGCAGAGGCTGGTACATTTACAACATTTAAAAGGCATTTGGATATCGACCAAAGGCTGGCAAATGGGACTAGATTTATGTAAGATATCTGGTTGGCATGGACAAGTAAGCCGACGCCGACAACGCTCCGCCCACTGCCTCCACAGCCAGCAGCTCCAGAGGAGACAGCAACACTGAGCCCTGCCGAGTCTTCACCATCCCCCCAGACCTCCCCCTTACTGAGGACGAACGGTCAGTCCTCAGTAAAGGGCTCACCTTTGTCCCCCTCCACCCACATATCAACGAATACCGCTCACGCTTGGATATTGAGCAGTTTTTCCGCCGCCTCCGCCTCCACGCTTACTTCTCCAACCGCGAATCTAACCCTCCCTCTACTGACCCCTTCTCCCGCCTCCAACACAAGCCCTCCTCCTGGACACCACCCCAAGGCCTCCTACCCTCCCTCGACCTCTTCATCTCCAACTGCCGTCGAGACATCAATCGTCTCAACCTCTCTACCCCTCTCAAACACTCCAACCTCTCCCCCGCAGAACGTTCAGCCCTCCACTCCCTCCGCTCCAATCCCAACCTCACCATAAAACCCACAAACACTGACCTCTACATTGCTGAGGCCAGGCGCCAACTCTCTGACACCTCCTCCTACCGCCCCCTAGATCATGACCCCACCCCCGAGCACCAAAACATCATCTCCCAAATCATCCACAACCTCATCACCTCAGGTGACCTCCCACCCACTGCCTCCAACCTCATCGTTCCCCAACCCCGCACCGCCCGCTTCTATCTCCTCCCCAAAATCCACAAACCTGAATGCCCTGGTCGACCCATTGTCTCCGCCTGCTCTTGCCCCACCGAACTCATCTCCACCTACCGAGACTCCATTTTCACCCCCTTGGTCCAGGAACTCCCTACCTACGTCCGTGACACCACCCACGCCCTCCACCTCCTCCAATTCCCCGGTCCCCAACACCTCATTTTCAATATGGATGTCCAGTCACTATACACCTGTATTCCCCATGCTGATGGCCTAAAGGCCCTCCGCTTCTTCCTGTCCGGCAGAACTGACCAATCCCCCTCCACCGACACCCTCATCCGCTTAGCTGAACTCGTCCTCACCCTC
Source organism: Ginglymostoma cirratum (assembly GCA_024137785.1). Lineage (NCBI taxonomy): Eukaryota > Metazoa > Chordata > Chondrichthyes > Orectolobiformes > Ginglymostomatidae > Ginglymostoma > Ginglymostoma cirratum. The sequence continues at coordinate 31,621,617 of JAHRHZ010000051.1, read as the reverse complement.
AACAACTTTTCTTTCAATTCCTCCCACTTTCTATAGACAAAGGGGGTGGCCATGGGTACCCGCATGGGCCCAAGCTATGCCTGCCTCTTTGTAGGTTACGTGGAACAATCCCTCTTCCGTACCGACACTGGCCCGAAACCTTACCTCTTCCTCCGTTACATTGATGACTGCATCGGCGCCGCCTCGTGCTCCCACGAGGAGCTCGAACAGTTCATCCACTTCACCAACACCTTCCACCCCAACCTGAAGTTCACCTGAACCATCTCCAACACTTCTTTCTCCTTCCTGGACCTCTCTGTCTCCATCTCGGGCAACCACCGAGAAACCGATGTCCATTTCAAGCCCACTGACTCCCACAGCTACCTGGAATACACCTCCTCCCACCCACCCTCCTGCAAAAATGCCATCCCCTATTCCCAATTCCTTTGCCTCTGCCGCATCTGCTCCCAGAATGAAACATTCCACTCCCGTACATCTCAAAGGTCCTCATTCTTCAAGGACCGCAATTCCCCCCCACAGTGGTCGAGAACGCCCTCGACCGTGTCTCCCGCATTTCCCGTAACACATCCCTCAGGCCCCGTCCCCGCAATAATAACCAAAAAAGAATCCCCCTCATCCTCACATACCACCCCACCAACCTCCGGATCCAACGCATCATCCTCCGACACTTGCGCCATCTGCAATCAGACCCCACAACGAAAGACATTTTTCCCTCCCCACCCTTATCTGCCTTCCGGAGGGACCACTCCCTCCATGACTCCCTTGTCCGCTCCACACTCCCTTCCAGCCCCATCACACCCGGCACTTTTCTCTACAACCGCAGGAAGTGCTACACCTGGCCCCACACCTCCTCCTTCACCCCAATCCCAGGCCCCAAGAAGACTTTCCACATCAGGCAGATGTTCACCTGAACATCTGCCAATGTGGTATACTGCATCCGCTGTACCCGTTGTGGCTTCCTCTACATCGGGGAAACCAAGCGGAGGCTTGGGGACCGCTTTGCTGAACACCTGCGCTCAGTTCGCAACAAACAACTGCACCTCCCAGTCGCGAACCATTTCAACTCCCCCTCCCATTCCTCAGATGACATGTCCATTCTGGGCCTCCTGCAATGCCACAGTGATGCCACCCGAAGGCTGCAGGAACAGCAAATCATATTCAGCCTGGCAACCCTGCAGCCCAACGGCATCAATGTGGATTTCACAAGCTTCAAAATCTCCCCTCCCCCAACCACATCCCAAAACCAGCCCAGCTGATCTCCACCTCCCTAACCTGTTTTTCCTCTCACCTCAAGCCACACCCCCATCTCCTAACATCATCCCGCCCCCTTGACCTGTCCGTCCTCCCTGGACTGACCTATCTCCTCCCCACCCCTCTACCTACACTCACCTTTACTGGCTCCATCCCTGCCTCTTCGACTTGTCTGCCTCCTCTCCACCTATCCATCCTCTATCCGCCTCCCCCTCTCTATTTCAGAACCCTCTTCCCCTCCCCCATTTCTGATGAAGGGTTTATGCCCGAAACGTCAAGTTTTCCTGCTCCTGTGATGCTGCTTGACCTGCTGTGTTCATCCAGCCCCATGCTTGTTATCTCGGATTCTCCAGCATCTGCAGTACCTTTTATCTCGGACCGAAGGGTCTGTTTTGCACTGTGCAACTTTTACTCTATGACCTGAGGGAGTCTGAAGTGCTGTGGCAGTATATATTTTTCTATGAATGGTTTAGTTTGGAGCTATGGATAGTGGTGGAATTTCTTTTGGTCCTAGGGCTGATCAGGTGTCTCACCACCTTTTACTTCCTGCTATTGCATATATTGTAAGGATTTAACAAGTTGATGGTTAATCTCGTTCTTATTCCTTGTTCCCCTAGTCCTGAGATAGGAATTGAACTTGAAGATTCTGGCTCGGAAGCAGGTGTGCTAACCATTGCACCATCAGAGCGCCTTCATTTCCCTGTAGACACAAATAGTTGTAGACACACAATGCTTCGAAACAAATCTGTGGTATGAATGATATGAAAGAAAGAAAATTAATTTATACAGCACTGTTCATGACCACCTGATGACCTGAAAGGTTGTTGAGCCAATAAACCACTTTTGAAATGTAGACACTGCTGTAAAATAGGAAACATAGCAGCTAATTTACATGCAGCATGCTCCGATAAACAGCAATGTGATGAAGTCAAGATCATCTGTTCTGAGATATTAATCAGGGATTAACTATCAGTTAAGGCTCCAGGAATAACTCCCCTATTCTTCACTGAAACCATGTCAAAGGATTTTTGATGTCTACATGAGAAGGCACATAACAGCTCAGCTTAATGTTTCACCTGAACAACATTTCCAACGGTGCAGCTCGCTCTGAATACTGCAATTAGTTATCAGTGAATATTTCTGTGTTCAAGTCCTTCAGTGGAATGTCAATAAACGCCCAATTCTGACTCACAAAAATGAATGTACTCTGAACCATGAAGCAAATGAGCTGTGGCTGGCACACCAGCGCCTTTTTGAACTAGATAAAGGAAGTAATGGGATGATGATTAACATACAGTGAACCCTGTTCGAAGGCTAATATCTGAAACCCGGGTGGAGGCTATCTGAGTCAGCTCGCTAAGAGTATTAGGCATTTGAGTGAGACAGCTAAGGCTAACAGCACCAATTTAACTAAAACCCAACAGTTGATGGGCAATATCAGAGGTACAGTGTGTTTCTTAAATGGTGAGACATTGGGAAATTTTGACTTTTAAAATGACCTGTTGACTTTGTAAGTCCATAGAAGATAACTTGACAAGTGCAGCAAGCAATTAGCAAGGATAATGATTTGATTTGATTTATTGTAATCACATGTACCTAAGTACAGTGAAACGTTTTGTTTTGCGAGCAGCACAGGCAGATCATAGGGCGCTTAGACAGAGCGAGGCATACAAGGTTATGGTTGCACAGGACGTGCACAAAGCAAGATCACCATTAGCAAAATAAACATTATTTGAAATTAGAGAGGCCCATTCAGCAGTCTAATAACAGCAGGGAAGAAGCTGTTCTTGAACCTGATGGTGTGTGTGTTCAAGCTTCTGCCTGACGGAAGAGAGCATCACCAGGGTGGGAGAGGTCTTTAATGACGTTGGCTGCCTTTCCACGGCAATGGGAAGTATAAATGGAATCAATAGATGGGAGGTTGTCTTCCATGATGATCTGGGCTGTGCACACAATCTTCTGTAGTTTCCTACGGTCCTGGGCACAGCATTTGCTGTACCAGGCCATTATGCTCCTGGATAGTATGCTTTCTATTGTGCATCTGTAAAAGTTGGTGATGGTCCTTATGGCCATACTGAATTTCCTAAGCCACCTGATAAAGAACAGCCATTGTTGTACCTTCTATGTTAACCTTTATTATAAGATGATTTCAGTACATGCATGAAGCTGTGTTACATAATTTGTGTGGAACCTTAGAGAGACTGCTCTTGGAATATTGTTTGTGGTTTTGGTCTCCTTACGTAAGGAAGGATGTAGTCTTCTCAAAGGGAGTGCAGCAGCTGTTTACCAGTGTCACTGTCAAGCAAAGACACAACCTTTGTCACAGCTTTTACAAGAACCACAAACGAGCAAGCTATATGTGTTCAGCAGATGTGCTTCTGTTGCTTCAACCATTTCAGGGGAGCTGCACAGTATGATCTAGCAAAAATCTCAAGTATCCTCATGGTTCATTGTGCACCGCATAACTTGGTTGGAAACAATATGTTTTGCCATTCCTGCAATTCATGGAGCAGGTTGCACAGTGAGGCATCAATAAACCTGACTGGTCTCTTATATCCTTACAACTTCTTGGTATTTCAATTCTGGCTGGGTCTTTGACTCTCTCTGTGGATGTAGAATGAATATTCGCACTCATTTACAATGATACCTCACTGTAAGTTAATGCTATTTCAGAGATAGTAGGGACTGCAGATGCTGGAGAATCTGAGATAACAAGGTGTTGATCTGGATGAACCCAGCAGGCCAAGCAGCATCATAGGAGCAGGAAAGATGACGTCTTGGGCCTAAACTCTTCTTCAGAAATGGGGGAGGGGAAGGGGGTTCTGAAATAAATAGGGAGAGAGGGGGTGGCGGATAGAAGATGGATAGAGGAGAAGATATTTGGAGAGGAGACAGACAGGTCACAGAGGCAGGGATGGAGCCAGCAAAGGTGAGTGTAGGGAGGGGATAGGTCAGTCCAGGGAGGACAGACAGGTCAAAGGGGCGGGATGAGGTTAGTAGGTAGGAGATGGGGGTGGGGCTTGAGGTGGGAGGAGGGGATAGGTGTGAGGAAGGACAGGTTAGGGAGGCAGGTCCAAGCTGGGCTGGTTTTGGGATGCTGTAGGGGGAGGGGAGATTTTGAAGCTTGTGAAGTCCACATTGATACCATTGGGCTGCAGGGTTCCCAGGCTAAGTATGAGTTGCTGTTCCTGCAGCCTTCGGGTGGCATCGTTGTGGCACTGCGGGAGGCCCAGGATGGACATGTCATCTGAGGGATGGGAGGGGGAGTTGAAATGGTTCACAACTGGGAGGTGCAGTTGTTTAGTGCGAACTGAGTGTAGGTGTTCTGCAAAGCGGTCTCCAAGCCTCCGCTTGGACAAGGGAGTCCTGGAGAGAGTGGTCCCTCCTGAAAGCAGATAAGGGTGGGGAGGGAAAAATGTCTTTGGTGGTGGGATCGGATTGCAGATGGTGGAAGTGTTGGAGGATGATGCATTGGATCTGGAGGTTGGTGGGGTGGTACGTGAGGATGAGGGGTATAGTGTTTTAGTTGTTATTGTGGTAGGGGGGAGGTGTGAGGGATGAGTTGCGGGAAATGAGGGAGATATGGTCGAGGACGTTCTCGACCACTGAGGTGGAGGGAAGTTGTTGATATCCATTTCAAGCCCACAGCTACCTAGGATACATCTCCTCCCACCCACCTTCCTGCAATAATGCCATCCCCTATTCCCAATTCCTTCTCCTCCGCCGCATCTGCCCCCAGGATGAGGCTTTCCACTCCCGAACATCTCAGATATCCTCGTTTTTCAAGGACCGCTAATTCCCCCACTCAGTGGTCTAGAATTCCCTCGACCGTGTCTCCCTCATTCCCCACAACTCATCCCTCAGACCCCCTCCCCGCAATAACTACCAAAACACAATAACCCTCATCCTCATGTACCACCCCATGAACCTCTGGATCCGACCCATCATCCTCCGACACTTCCGCCATCTTCAATCCGACCCCACCACCAAAGACATTTTTCCCTTCCCACCCTTATCTGCTTTCCGGAGGGACCACTCTCTCCGGGACTCCCTTGTCCACTCCACACTCCCTTCCAGCCCCACCACACCCGGCACTTTTCTCTACAACCGCAGGAAGTCCTACACCTGCCCCCACACCTCCTCCGTCACCCCCATCCCAGGCCCCAAGGAGACTTTCCACATCAAGCAGATGTTCACCTGCACATCTGCTAATGTGGTATACTGCATCCGCTGTTCCCGTTGTGGCCTCCTCTACATCAGGGAAACCAAGCGGAGGCTTGGGGACCGCTTTGCAGAACACCTACACTCAGTTCTCACTAAACAACTGCACCTCCCAGCTGCGAACCATTTCAACTCCCCCTCCCATCCCTCAGACGACATGTCCATCCTGGGCCTCCTGCAGTGCCACAGCGATGACACCCGAAGGTTGCAGGAACAGCACCTCATATTCCGCTTGGGAACCCTGCAGCCCAATGGTATCAATGTGGACTTCACCAGCTTCAAAATCTCTCCTCCCCATACTGCATCCCAAAACCAGCCCAGCTTGGACCCGCCTCCCTAACCTGTCCTTCCTCACACCTATCGCCTCCTCCTACCTCAAGCCCCACCCCCATCTCCTACCTACTAACCTCATCCTGCCCCTTTGACCTGTCTGTCCTCTCTGGACTGACTTATCCCCCACCAGGCTTGGCCTGCTACGTTCATCCAGCTCTACACCTTGTTCTCTCTGTAAGTTAATGCTGGAGTCTTTAGGATTTAATTGCTGTACTCCCGAACTTCAATGTTTTCCAGATGATCCTCTAGGAGCCCTGAATGTCCGGAATAGGCACTATAGGCCGTTCACCTGAATGTAGAGATAAATATTGAGCTACTTCTCTCACTGGCAACAGCTCCCGGCTAATTCCTTGGATGGCCATTGGATTACAGTGAGTTATGGTGGAGGGGAGCAATCATGGCACGTAAGTGGTGTTAGAGACTTTGCACACTTTTCATTGTACTCCTGTATTTGTAATAAAATGTAATTCTGATTCTAAATGGAATACCACTGCTCCTCTTACCTCCACAGGGTGGGTTATTTTACAAGCAATCATTTTTCATTACTTACTTCAGTATTTTCTGGGACCAATGAAGGACCCTGTTTTCTGCCCCTCTTATACACAATACACTTTGAAAAGATTCCTATTCTATAATCATACATTAAAAGTAATGTCACCTGCTTCAAGCCATCTGTTCTTAAAATGGACCCCCTGAAATTAATAGCCTTATTTTAAAGAAGAGTAGGGGAGACGTCCTGGCCAATATTCATCTCTCATTCAGCAAGGCATTAGCAGAACATTTGTTTATTATAATATGTTGTTCGTGGGAGCATTAGTTTAGTACTTTCGTGGGATGTGGGCATCACTGGCAAGGCAAACCTTTGTTACCGATCTCTAACCTTGAACTGAATGGCTTGCTGGGTCGTTGCAAAGGGCAGTTAAGAGTCATGCAATTCATAGAGTAGGGGAAGGTGATGGCCTAGTGGTATTATTGCTGGACTGTTAATCCCAAGACAGGGATAATGTTGTGGGGACCTGTGTTCAAATCCTGCCACAGCAGATGGTGGAATTTGTGTTCAATAAATATCTGGAATTAACAATCTAATGATGACTGTGAATCTTTTATCAGAAAAACCCATCTGGTTCAGTAATGTCCTTTAGGGAAGGAAACTGCTATCCTTACCTAGTCTGGTCTACATGTGAACTCCAGACCCACAGCAATGTGGTTGACTTTTAACTGCCCTCTGGGCAATTAGGGATGGGCAATGAATGCTGCCTGGCCAGCGATGCCCTTAGCCCATGAATCGATAAAACAAAAATGTGAACCTGGAGTCACACGTAGGCAGTTCGGGTAAGGACGGAGAACTTCCTTCCCTAAGGAGTATCTTTTAGCAATTGATGATATTTTTGTGACACTATTATTGATCTAGATTTCAATTCCAGATTACATTAATTGAATTCAAATTGTACCATTTGTTTTGGGAGTTGAACCCATATCTCCAGTGCATTTACCTGGGCCTCTAGGTTGCATTTTCAGTGATATGATCACTACTACCTCCATGATTGCTCTGTGCAAATTGGTTCATTTCCAACATTATACTAACAACTATACTTCATTGGCCACAAATGCTTTGTGAGGTTCTGAGGTCATGAAAGGCTTGATAGTAAATGCATTTCTTTCTTTCTATGGGGCATGATGTCTTCTAAGGGATAAATATTCTATTTCTGGAGGTGAATTTCACTCTCCTATCAATTTTTAATGTTCACGCTATTCACTCTCTCTACATCTCCATAAAATTTATCATGGAACTGCAACTCTCCATGAACAGCCAGCCCCTGAAATAAAAAAAATCTTTTTAATTCTCAACAAAAAAGTTTAAAATAATCTTGCCCTATTTCTGCAGCTTTGAATATTAATAACGAAATATTTAGAACAGATTAGAGTCAGGTCCTTTAGCCTTAGGTCAAGCTATTTGATTGCTCCACTTTTTACCTGGGATCCACTGCATCACAGGCATCTATTTAAATACACAATTAAAAATTTAGATTTCCTGGTCAACGGTTTGAGGGCAGTTTTACTAGATTAGATAATATGCATGCAAGCCTGAATGGATGGTTGGCAATGATGGCCTTAGTGCAGGAACAGAAGGCTAATAATCAAGTCCCTAGTGCACTGTATGCTGATAAGAGCTTGTATATGGCAAGGTATTACTGCACTGCTGATCACAAATGCACCAGCCTCGGAATTGTCCTGTTGATGGATGGTAGGGGTGGTAAACTGAAGTCATCAATAAATGTCACTTGGAATTAACAAAGCTAGTACAAAAACAGTCAAAGAGGGTAAGTTTATCTATTAACCGATTCCCTCCCCCTCCTCCTGATAATGCATTTGCTGCTCTAATCTGATCCATGCATTCTGTAGAAACGAGAAACAGAACAGGAGCAGATTTGTGGGCAATCATGACAATGACTATGATAATGGTCATCAATATAATGGTATGTCCCAGGGCTAAATAGGTTGTATGTAAAAACAATCTATCCGCATATCTCACACTTTCCAAAAGACTCATAACTAGTAGATTATCTCCCTGTCCCTCAACATGCCGTGAGAGTCATCTCAATATCATGGGCTATTAACAAACATAACGCTTCCACAAGGACTGGCAGTTTGTAAGCCACTTTTCTCGAAAGCATGTCTGCAATTGCAGTAAGACAGACAGTTAAGCCGAATGCTCATCTGGCTTGAAATGGGAAGGAAGGTGATGCTTGGCAGAAATGATTAGTTGATGCCCCGGTTGAAGGATTGAGATATAACGAGAGTGAAGTTTCTGACATCGAGAACAACAACTGCCTGAACTTTAGGATTACATCATCTCATTAAAGTGAGTTAAGGCTAAATAATTAATTGGCTGAATGCTTTTCTTCAGTTTTTAGATTGTTTTGTGGTAGCATGAACAATCAGTTCAGACTGTGTTGATGGATGATGCAATCAACTTAGAAGAGTTACAAATTGTGATGTATACAATGAAAACAAAATTAGAACATTTTACGTGGACATTTCAAATGGCCCATGTACGTGATACTTAATGTATAAACTTATTGTTGAGATTATGGTTTCTAGAAAAATCACAAAGAAGAGTAAAATAATGATCATTTTTTTTTAATTGTCTTAGCTATTGATTTTAGGGAAGTGGAGGACAATCTTGGTTGGCCAAATGATGAGATGTACACATTGGTACTGAATAGTATATCTGAGAATCTTTACTGCAATAGATTTTCAAAAGCTCTGATTGATTATAATGCATATCCTGAGCTTTTTGCAATCTGGTGTAACCCCGCAATGTAAAAGAGCAGATGAAGGATCCACGTTTTGAGTCTAACTAGCATATTCACTTTGCAGAGTCTCCTCTCCACCTATCTTCTCCTCTATCCATCTTCTATCCGCCTCCCCCTCTCTCCCTATTTATTTCAGAACCCCCTTCCCCTCCCCCATTTCTGAAGAAGGGGCGAGTTCCGAAACGTCAGCCTTCCTGCTCCTCTGATGCTGCTTGGCCTGCTGTATCCAGCTCTACACCTTGTCATCTCAGATTCTCCAGCATCTGCAGTTCCTACTATCTCTGATACAATTTTAAGCCCACTGCGAAGCCTCTTCTAAGGATGCCTACCCTGAAGAAGTTACCCTCCTCCCTCCGGACAAACCTCAGTGGATCTACGTACTAACCTCATCCCACCCCCTTGACCTGTCCATCCTCCCTGGACTGACCTATCTCCTCCCTACCTCCCCACCTACACTCACCTTTACTGGCTCCATCCCCGCCTCTTCGACCTGTCTGTCTCCTCTCCACCTATCTTCTCCTCTCTCCATCTTCTATCCGCCTCCCCCTCTCGCCCTATTTATTTCAGAGCCCCCTTCCCGTCCCCCATTTCTGAAGAAAGGTATGGGTCCGAAATGTCAGCTTTCCTGCTCCTCTGATGCTGCTTGTCCTGCTGTGTTCATCCAGCTCTACACCTTGTTATCTCTATTACCAGCAATTTGTGCTTTATCAAATGAGAAAATGCCTTAGAAATAGGTGCTCACTTTTATCAGCAGTTCAGGTTCTTTCATTCAACTCTGTTCAAATTCACTAATCCCCATATAGCCATTTTTTAAACAAAACATTGTCCAGTATGTGTCCAATTGAATCAAATGGAATCCTTTGGTAACATTATTCGCTCGTAACAATTTGCACACTCTCAACAATCCTTTTTTTTACAAGTGGTAACATTCCTGTTTCTGAGTTGGAAAGTGTTAAATTCAAACACACCTCCAGACAATCCCTGCAAATAAACTCTGAAGTCGAAGGCAAGATTTCTGGGTTGACAACCTTATACTCATGTAAATGTTTCCCCACTTCATTGTGTGAACTGTGGGGAACGATGACATGCTCCCATCATACAATACTCAGCACCCTGTTTCCAGTGCATTGATGCTTACCAGCATTAGGAGAGGTGGGGGGTTTTGCGGGGGGTGCTTGAGGGTGGTGGTTGGGGGGTGGGGTGCGATGGTGGTGGGGTCAATTTTCATGTTGTGACCTGTCAGAGAGTTACTCAGATCGAGAATCCCTTCACCTCTTCACACTTTTCTTCAAGGTAAGAGAGTGAAAAACTTTGTTTTGTTTTTGGTAACAGTACTTCCCCAAAACCGCAGTGAACAACTCCCCATTCTCATTCACTTAATCTTGCAGCACCATTTACAGAGCTGTCTCTATAACTTCTCGGTTTCCCTCAATAGTTTCTGCAAGAGGATGTGGTGTTGGATGAATATGTTTTTTAAGCTCTGGGGCAGAGATTGACCTTACCTTGGATTTGTGTAAAACCAAATCATTCTGTCTCATTTGCATCACCTCATCATCTTGATCATTATTGTGTTCCTAAGCACGAGGAAACTGAGGGTAAAATTCAGTTTCCTATTGATTAACTAAAATGTAATTAGTGGATTTAAAAGAACTTAAACCTGTAAAAGCACTGATATTTAATTTTCACAGACTGATGTCTGGAATACTACACGTCATTCCCAAAGTTAACACTTGATGAATGCATACCATGAACGATTGTTCAGTATGAGAATCTGGGTCTTTTTTGAAACGCAGAGTGTCTGGATTTTCTTTATCCTTTCATTTTTTAAAGGAAACATAAGACCTCATGGCAATGCGCACTTGTGAGGATATCAATATCGATTCAGTGGCAGACCTCTAAAAGTTTCAAGGGTCCTGACCCGAAACATCAACCTTCCTGCTCCTCTGATGCTGCCTGGCCTGCTGTGTTCCTCCAGCTTCACACTGTGTTATCTCTTAAAGTTTCAAGCTTTGTTGAAGTGCAGTAGGATGGGATTCTGCATTGTGAGAGGTACTTTTCTCATATCTTTTGTTAGACATCTTCCCTCTGAGATCTAAAAGATTGTACAACACTATTTGAGAAGAAAGCAGTGGGGCTCTCCTAACGTTCCAGCTAACACATACACCTCAACCTTAACTCATTTTCCAACAAGATAGAAAGTAAACTTGAGATGTTAGAAATTGAAGAAGTGCATTCACGTTGTTGGATGTGTGTCCAGGTTACAGGATGGAAGGAAATAATAGCCTAGTACTATTATTGCCAAACTATTAATCCTGAGACCCAGGTATTATTCTGGGGAGTCAGGTTCAAATCCTGTCACGGCAAATGGTGAAATTTGAATTCGATGAAAATCTGGAATTAAGGGTCTAATGATGATGATCGTTGATTGTTAGGAAAAATGATCCATGTGCTTCATTAATGCCCTTTAGGGAAGAAAATTACATCTTGAGCTGGTCTGGTCTACATGTGACTCCGGGCCTGCAGCAATACCCTCTGGGCAATAAGGGATGGGCAATAAATGATGGCCCAGTCAATGAAGCCCACATCCTGTGAATGAATAACAAAAAGTAAGAGACAACGTGGATATGGTACAATGATTTAGAAAGTGTTTCCCAGATATCACTCCTATAGTGAATGGTGTACTTTGCACCAAAAACTACAACTGGTCTCATACTGAAGTGAGCAAGCAGAACGCCCACTTGCCACCCATCTAACAGAAAGTTGAATATTTTACCAATCTGCCTCTGACTCATAAGCACTTATTTAATAGCTTTACATTGGGTTTACTGTAATTTGTTTGCTTTTGCCTTGCTTTTCATTTTCTCACCATGGCGAAGTCAAAAAATGTGAAAATGTATCTTTTTCACTGCGTATTTCCTTCAACTGTTTATTTAATACAAAAAAAGACTCATTAGAGAAAAAATTCATGAAGGAGTAAAAGGGAAAGTTGATATGCTTACTGTCATAAAACACAAAACTTATTTTGTGTTGGGAATCAAAATATGTTTTATTTGGCATATATTTTATGAAGAAAACCAATGCAATCTTCACAACTTTTGCTATTAATGTTTAGTTAGTTAAAAAAAACTATCGTATTTTTCCCTTGCAGTGTTCAGCATCAGTGCTCTATTGATCAGAATTAGGAAGTTAATAAGGTCTGGGATAATGAATCAGATGGGTCAGGACTGGAACTGCATGCAAGGCTTAATCAAGTCATCAAGGCTCTCAAACCGTGAAAAAGGTAATTAAAGGAAAAAGGCTGCATGTTAGATATTTGGAGGGGTCTAGGAGAGGGCAGAAAGAAGATAGAGAACCTACATTTTTTTTGTCTGTGTTCAACAAATAAATCATGGCTAATTACCATGGAACAACAAAGGTAACATTTGAATTATCCTGACGGAACATATTCAGTTTTATTTTGACCTGTTAGATATAATCAGTGCAACAAGCAAAAGCCCTACTCTTATCTGTTGCTGGTAATAAGTATTTTGTGAATAGCAACATGTCTTTAGGCTTGTGATACATTGCCTTTAGTGGAATCTTGACATCCCCCAGTTAATGATGAATTTATCAGGGAAATCACCAGTAATTACTGCAGTCATCTTTTCCAATATGTTGCTGTGATTGTAGCAACATTAGTGCAACTTCAGCTCAGAAGGTAGATTTTAAGGGTATCTTAAAGGTGCAGAGAAAGGCTGTAAGGTTAAGAGGACTGGGAAGATAGCTTAAAGCATTGACCTTAAAGTGGGTTTAGTGTGAGAAGGGAAAAATTTAAAAAGGGCCTGAGGGCAATGTATAGTTCAAGCTGCCAGACGAAGTGGTTAGAGGCAGGTACAATTACAACATTTAAAAGACATTTGGGCAGGTAGGTGGACAGGAAAAGTTTAGAGGGATATGGGCCAAATGCAGGCAAATGGGGCTAGTTCAATTTCGGAAACCTGGTCTGCATGGACAAGTTGGGCCAAAGAGCCTGTTTCTGTGCTGTATGACTCAATGTCTCTTGTGGCACATTGGTAGTATCCCTATCTCTAAGTCAGGAGGACTGGATTCAAGCCCCACTTGCTCCAGAGGTGTGTCATAACATCAACAAACAGATTGATTGAAAAAAATGAAGAAGGTTAGGGAAGTCATTTCAGAGCTGTGGGCTTATAGTTTGTTAATCTTGTGACACAGTGATAGTGCTCCTACCTCTGATCCAGGAGACTCTGGGTTTACTTCCTACTTGCTCCAGAGTGTGTAATGACATTTCTGAACAGGTTGATAGGAAAATATCTGGAATATATGACTGCTAACAGTGAGATGATGGAAATTAGGAATGTGAGATAGTCCAGGATTGAGTACTATAAAGTTCTTGGAGTCTTGTACAGTTCGAGTAGTTTACAGAGATAGGGAAGGTGTTCAAAAACAAAGTTGCTGGAAAAGCTCAGCAAGTCTGGCAGCATCTGTGGAGGAGAAAACAGAGTTAACGTTTTGGATCCGGTGACCCTTCCTCAGGGAAGGTGTTCATAGAGAAGGATTTGAACAAAGATAAGAACTTAAAGTTTGAAGTGTTGTTGACCTGTGAGCCAATATTAGCCAGTGAGCACAGGAGTAATGGGTAAATGGGACTTGGTGTGAGCTAAGGTATGAACAAATGATTTTAGGTGTGCTCAAGCTATAAAAGATAGGAGGCAGTCCAGTTTAGGATGGAAATAAATAAGTTTATATGTGAAAAGGCGAGACTGAGGCTTTAGCAGCAGATGGAGATAGGTGATATTAATTGGGTTCACCTAGGTTCTTTAGCATCTTCTCAACCAATGGCCACCACCATGTGGCAGGAGACGGGCAGCAGATACATGGCAACATCACCACTTGTAAGTTCCCCTCCAACCTACTCACTGCCCTGACTTGGAAATATGTCATTGTTCCTACACTGTCGCTGGGTCAAATCCTGGATCTCTCTCCCCAGTAGCATTCTGGGTTTATCTAGACCACAGCAGTTTGAGAAGATAGCTTATCATCACTTTTTCAAGGGCAACTAGGAACGGGCAATAATTTGTCCCCAGCCAGAAATGCCTATTTCCCCTAAATGAATGGAAAAAAAGCAACTGACAGGAGACAGCCCTGGTGATAGGGAAGATCTAGTTCATAAGTTCAGCCCAATGACAAATAGGATGCTGTGGTTGTAAACAGTCTGCTTCAGCTTCAGATAATGACTAAGAAGGGAATTGAGTTCTGTGGCTGTTACGTGGAGTTTATACAAGAAGACCAATGAACTTCTCAATATTTATTTGGAGGAAATGATTGCTTTTCCGAAACTGTATGTCAGCTAAGTTGTGTGAAAAATCATAAGAGCAAGATTGGGGCATGTAATGATGAAGTAGACTTGGGAGTTGGGAGCATGCAGCTGAAATCATTTGGACCATGTTGCCAAGGGCAGTATTTGGATGAGAAATAGGAGATGGTCAAGGATATATTACTTGGGGGCTCCAGACATAACGATGCCGACAGTATTCTGGGATAATGTTAATTGGCACTTGGGAAAAAACATAGGCTAATAAATAAAAGCTAGCATGAATTTGTGGAAGACAAATTGTAATTGACTAAATTGATCATATTCTTTGAAGTAAGAGAGAGGATTGATGATGGTAGCATCTTTGCTGACGTGTACAGGAATATTCAAAAGGTGTTTGATGAAATACCATATAATAGGTTTTAATTTTGCTATTGAGTGTATGAGCTGAAAGAGACAACATTATCACGGATACAAAATTAGTTGAGAGATACAAAGCGGAGGATAGTGGTGAATGGGTCATTGTGCATCTACCTCCATTGTGAAAGAGGTGTTCCCCAGGAGTCAGTATTAATACCCTGACCTTTTTGATTTTCTTTTTCTGAGGAAGGATGTTCTTGCTCTCGAGGGAGTGCAGTGAAGGTTTACCAGGTTGATTCCAGGAATGTGGGACTGACATATGAGGAGAGATTGACTAGTTAGGATTGTTTTCGCTGGAGTTCACACGAATGAGGGGGGATCTCGTAAAATTCTAACAAGGCTCGACACAGTAGATGCAGGAATGATGTTCCTGATGATGGATGTGTCCAGAACTAGGGGTCACAGTTTGAGGATTTGGGGTAGACCATTTAGGGCAGAGATGACGAGACATTTCTTCACCCAAAGAGTGGTGAGCTTGTGGAATTCATTACCACAGGAAGTAGTTGAAGCCAAAACATTGAATGTATTCAAAAGGCAGCTAGATATAGAACTTGGGGTGAATGGGATCAAAGGTTATGGGTAGAAAGCAGGGTTAGGCGATTGAGTTGGACGATCAGCTATGGTCATGAAGAATGGCAGAGCAGGCTCGAAGGTCTGAATGGCCTCCTCCTACTCCTATCTTCTATGTTTCTGTGTTAATATCCTGGATGTGGGTAGATACTGGATGTTTCAAAGTTTGCAGATGATTCAAAACTTTAAGTAGTTACCTCAACTGATTGCACAGGATAAAAGTTAATGGCAAGTTTAATCTAACTCACCAGGAGAGATAGGAACAATATTGGGTCAGATGTATGTTTACACCTCTCACAATTTTAGACTCCAATCAAAGTTAATTGAACATTTTGACACGTGGACATTTTCCATTCCACTTCCATGTTGTTGTCCTGAAGCCAGCTCTCACACTCCTGCCACCAATTGGCCAATATGCTTTCTGCAGCAAATTGGCAGGGGGTCTTGTGGTGCAGTGGTAGTGTCTCTGCCTCTGAGGCCGGACACCTAGGTTCAAAAACAGAAATTGCTGGAAAAGCTCAGCAGGTCTGGCAGCATCTGTGGAGAGAAATCAGAGTT
>JAHRHZ010000051.1:31552817-31595636 GCA_024137785.1 Ginglymostoma cirratum | reverse complement strand
ACCTTTTAAATGAGTCCATCATTTCTGCCTTTTCTACCCTTTCAGGCAATGATTTCCAGACTTCAGTCACCCTCTGAAAAACTTTACCTTATTTTCCCTTTAATCCTTCTATCAATCATTTTAAATCTACGATCCTTAGTCACTGAGCTTAGGGGAAATGATTCTTCTCTTACTATGTCTCTCATAAACTTGTACACTTCACTTGAATCTTCCCTCAACCTCAGATCCAAGGAAAGCAACTCAGCCAACCCAACCTTTGAACTTAGCTGCAATCCTCCAATTCTGGTGACATGGTTATAAACTCTCTTTGTATTCTCTCTAGTGCAATGGATTCCTTCCAATAATGTGGTGACCATAACCCAGTACTTAAGTTATAGCCTGAATCCCCAACTGTAGATGACATCCCTCTGATTCGGAAGATAATGGACCATACCAGGGTATATGTGACTTCTGGATTTAACCTTGTCTGTTGTGTTTGAAGAGGCTGATTCTTAATGTTTTTTGGTACACTGTAAAGGGACTATTATCTTGTATCTAATACCATGCCGTCTCTGTCCTGGGAGTGTTTGATGGGGATAGTGTGGGGAGAGCTTTATTCTGTATCTAACCCTGTACTGACCCTATCCTGGGAGGGTGTTGTGGGAGATTTACTTTCCATTTAAAAGAGGAGTAGAAGATTTATTTACATGTTGAAAGGGTAGAGGGACCTTTCTTCTGTATCTAACTCCATGCTGTGCCTGTCCTTGGAGTTTTTTTTTTCTTTTTATTCATTCAAGGGATAAGGATGTCCCCTGTATAGGCCAGCATTTATTGTCCATCCCTAATTGCCCAGAAGGCAGTTAAGATTCAACCACATTGCTGAGGGTCTGGAGTCACATGTCGGCCAGACCAGGTAAGGATGGCAGTTTCCTTCCGTAAAGGACATTAGTGAACCAGATGGGTTTTTCCTCTGACAATTGACAATGGATTTACCGTCATCATTGCATTCTTAATTCCAGATATTTATTGAATTCATATTCCACCATCTGGTGTGACAGGATTCAAAACCAGGACCCCAGATTGTTGGTGGGTCTCTGGATTAACAATCCAGTGATAATACCACTAGGCCAATGCCTCCCCCTAATAAGGGCAGTGTAGAGAGAGCTTTATTCTCTATCAGCCCCTATTTGTCCCTATTCTGGGAGTGTTTGATGGGAACAGTCTAGAGGGAGTTTTACTCTGTCTAACCCCATGTTATCCCTGACTCAGAAGCTGTTGATTGGGACACTGCACTGTAGAGGGTGCATTACTCTGCATCCAACCCTATGTTGTTGCTGTCCGGGAGTGTTTGATGTGGACAGTATCGAGGGAGCTTTATTTTCAGTTCACTTTCAGTTTAAAACAGTAGAGACAGCTCTACTTTGTACCTAACCCTGTGCTGTCCCTATCCTTGGAGTTTTGATAGGGACAGCAAAGAAGTAACTTCAGTTTAAGTTTAAAAAAATAGAGGTTGATTCTCGAATGGCATGTCCCTTCTGGTGTGGGTGAATATTGTTGGCTTGAGTATGGCTGATGTTTTGTCCTCCTTCAGGGACAAATATCTGTATCTCCCACTAACTGATTGCCATTCAATTTACTCATGGGAGTTGGTTGGAAAGACACCAGGTCTGGATTGGATCTGGCTGCACATCCCCCATAGATGGGTGGCACGGTGGCTCAGGGTTGCATGAATAGGGTAGGGGGTTGGGTTTGAGTAGGATGTTCATTGGAGGGCTGGTTGGATTTGATGGGCTAACTAGCCTGCTTCTACGCTGTAGGGATTCTATGGGTAAGGAGCACTGCTGCCCACAGCACCAGGGACCCTGGTTTGATTCCACCCTCAGGCGAATGTCTATGTGGAGTTTGCACATTCTCCCTCTGTCTGTGTGGGTTTCCTCTGGGTGCTCGAGTTTCCTCCCACAGTCCAAAGATGTGCAGGCTAGGTAGATTGGCCATGGGAAATGCAGGGTTGCATGAATAGGGTAGGGGGTTGGGTCTGAGTAGGATGTTCATCAGAGGGCTGGTTGGATTTGATGGGCTAAATAGCCTGCTTCTACGTTGTAGGGATTCTATGGGTAAGGAGCAGGCTGTTACTCAGGACTGAGTCTTACTGTGGGCTTGGGGACCCCAGTGTTGTCCTGAAGAGTGGGTCCCCAGCCCGGACTTGCCAACGGTAGGCCTGACTTGATGATTTTAGTGCAGATAGCCTCAGGTAGTCAAATCATGGACAAGGAATTCAGTGATAGTGGGCCTCAGGCTGAGCTGAGGTGAACAGCAATGTGCAGTGGGACTTAGAAACCTGCAACGAAATAGGGTAGCGATAAACAGTTGATCCTCTATATTATGTAGCCTCTCACAAAAACAGACATAACTTTTGAACATTCGTACTTTTTGTATGTACTGGATATGAAAACGATAGCCCAGTAGAGTAATTGACAGCTGGAGAATGAAAGAAAAGGCAGGAGCAGCTGTAAGATATACTACAAAACCACACCCCCACACCCCACCTACCCTCCCCACTCCCTGCAAAAGATGAATTGGTGAACCAGCTCTCAGCATTCGCAAGTTGCAATTAAAAATTATTTAACATAGACTGGACGTAGGGTAGGGCAGTTGTTTTTTAAAGTATGTTTATTTTCTTTGTCAAATGAAAACCAGACACTTCCTGACAAATATTATGACAGGAAACCTTGAGAATCCATATTTCAACAACATAGGATGGAAATTTGCGATGTTTTGTTGAAAGCTTAATGTACCCCGATCATCGCTATTATAATGGAATGCACTCATTCTGTGGACCCTCTTTATTTTTTCAAAGAGAGACAAAGAAATTTTGCAAGTGCATCTGAACAAGAGACTAGTTTATGTTCAAATTTAAGCAAAACTTTACAAATACCTTCATCATAATTTTGTAGACTTATTTGCCTAATAATTAACACTAATGATAAACCTGTTGATAATTTTGAACAGATGGTTCACATATCCTGCGATTTTTAATTCTAAGAAAATTTAAAAATAAACAAAATGCATTAATAAAAATGAAATTTTTTTGATGAAAACTGAAAGTTATTGCTTTAAAAATAGTATTTGATTAAATCCTTGGACCTGAGATCTTCTTAATCTGGCAGGTACAGTATCTAAGAGCATATGTCTGTAATTAAAAACCAGAAGTAACAAGAAAGCTGCAGCTCTCTAAGGACCAGCTTACAGCTGGACCAACTAACTGCTGTGCATAGGATAGGATAAGACAGTTGATTGCACTCACTGGCCTTTGTCATCCTTTCAGAAGCAGCAATTGTGAAGAAGACTTTAACAGTAGTTGGCTCTTTGCAAGGCAAGATGGTCCCTGCTTTAATTCCTGGTCTGTGTTGACTCAGAGAAAGGAAAGTCATTTAAGCTTCTCAGTACTATTTGCCAGTCGGTGAGTCCAAAGGGAAGTAAATGTAACTATAGATATCAGTCGAGGACAGGAACAAACTTGGCTGTGCTGTTCCTGTGGTCAAATAGCTTACAAACATTACTCAAGGATCACTCAGAAATAAGTGGGTAAGGGAGCGAGAATGATAGTTCCCTATGGAGCTGTGCTAATTTACTGAAAGAAGCATAGCGTGGATGAAATTGCAAAGTTGGAGAAAAATGCTCATAATTACCCTTATGTGCACAGAATATCTTCAAGCCACTATCCCTTTTTTAAAGGGCACACATGGCTATAAGAATTCAGAAATAAAGCGACTGAGAATAAATAAAGCGATTAAAGGCTGAATCTTGCCAGAAATCTGTTAAGTGTTAACGTTGGTGAGTTTCATGGAGCGCTTCTCTTTCTGGGAGGCCTGGCAGGTTTTCTCATGCTATCTTCCCAAAACTCGCCTCAGCATCTATGCACTACACCAGTCTGTGCCATGCTGGCCATACTCCCCCACTTGCCGGAGGTGAAAGCATTTGCTCCTCCTGGGATACCTACAGTAAATGGACTGCAGTGGTTTACAAAAGCAGTTCACCACCATCTTCTCAATGCAACTAGGGATGGGGAGAAGATGTTTTTTCAGGCCAGAAGAGTTTGGTTCAAACCCTGATGGGGTTATTTGAAGTTGAGAAAGTGTAAAGTCAATTGTATGAAGTCCCTAGGCAGAAGCTATCAGAGTTTCAAGATAGGGAATTGAATCCAAACTTAAATTAAGTCTAATTATGTGAAAGAGAATAGAAATTCTTTCTGGTGTGTGTACTATAAGGGAATATCATTGAGATTAATGGGTTAAATGGATTGTAATTTACTGCGTACTTTGAAATCTTTAAATTTGAATTTATATAAATAGTTTGGTTTATTTTATTTCAGCTTCATTTCTTCTGCACGACTTTTGTTTTATTGTTAAACTTAAATACGCAGCAAAAACTAAAGTTAACAGGCTATTGGTAATGTCATGTTTGAAAAAAAACGCACTCTCATTGACAGTGAAAAATAATCTTCAGCAGCTTCAAAATGATCTTCCCTCCTTCATAAGGTCAAAAGTTGGGATGTTCACTGATGACAGGGTTAGTCCAGTGTTCACTACTTCTCATCACCTCTCAGATACTGATGCAGTCCTTGCTAATATGCAACAAGAGCTGGGCAAACTGCCATTTGGCTAATAAAAGCCAAAGATATGCCAGCCAATCCTCATCTCTAGCAAATGAGAATCTAATCATCTCTCTGTGACATTCAATGGCATTGTTATCTTACTATCAACATCTTGGGGGTTACCATGACTTGGAACTGAACTGGACCAGCCATATAAGTACTGTGGCTACAAGAGCAGATCAGAGACTAGAAACTGTGAGGTGATCAATTCACTTCTGGTCCTTACAAAGTACTAGGTGCAAGTCCAGACATGGAACATTTTCCATTTCCCTGGATGTCTGGAGCACCAATGATGCTCAAGCAGCTTGTCACCATCCAGGTCAAACCAATTAATCAGCTCCTCCAATAACTTGAACATTCAGTCCCTCCACAAATGACACACAGTTACAGCAAGATGTACTACACATTCTCTCTGCTGCAACAAGTCACCCTTTGACAGCACCCTCCCAGGCCTGTGAACTCCATGGCCAAGAAGGACAGTAGGTTCGCCTCCAAGCTACTATCCAGATTTGGAACCATATCATTGTTTCTTCACTGTAGCAGAATCAATATCCTTGAACTTCCTTTGTCGTAGCTTTGTGGGTGTACCTCCTCCAGGTGGACTGCTATGGTGGTTCAAGAAGACAACTTCGCCATCACCTTCTCAAGAGACGTTCGAGAGGGGAAACAAATGCTGGCTTACCAGTGAAACCCACCTTCCATGAAAGAATTTTTGTTTAAAATGCCCTAATCCAAGTATTGGAGGAAGTCATAATGTAGGAACATTGGAACAAGAGTAGGCCATTCAGCCCCTCAAGCCTGTTCCACCATTCAATGAGATCAATCTGATCAGTGCCCTAACTTGATATACCTGCCTTTGTCCCATATCCCTTAATACCTTTGCTTAACAAAAATATATCGATGTTAGATTTAAAATTAACAACTGATGCAGCATACACTGCCTCTTTTGGAAGAGAGTTGCAAACATCTATCACTGTATGGAATGGGCTGGAGAGCTAAACTTGATGCATGACCTTGGATGAGGCCTGTGAACATTCATGTATGTGCCAAAGATGGCACAGCCAATGTGTTTTTCTGTAGTTGTTTTTTCTGTGCCTTGATGTTTGTTACACTATGTAAGAGAGAGAGTTTCGTTTCATGTCGCTGGATTTGACTTTGGACATGGATTGCAAATGGTGTCAGGAATGACCTCAGTCTCCAGACCAGCCATTGATCGAGGGCTCCCTGACGGGCAGATGTGAGGCTTATTGTTTGTTTTGTCTCTGTCTCATTCTTTTTATTTACTTAATAAATGTTCTTTTTTTTTTGTCTTTCATTAATACTCAATAAATGTTCATATTTGAGCAAATTGCTGTTGACGATCCTTCTCTTAACTACATACCTTGGGACACTGATGTAGGTGTGCAAAAGTGAATGTTACCTCAAGAGATAACAAACATGACAGGGTTAAAAAAAAATGCACTGAAGAATGGGTCTTGGACATGTACACCTATTTGACGACAGGATGAGTGTGGCTTGAAACAGCATGAAAACATAATTTAAATCATAAGACCCTGACACTACATCCATAGAGAAACTGACTTTAAAACAATGAAAGTAATATTATTAAAACAATGATAGTAATTGTAAAATAATTACAATCAAAATAAAAAGTGTGATTGACTATTATGTCAAAATGTTACAGAAATGAAAGAATATGGATTCTGGAAGGAGCAATAGATTGTGTGAAAGGTCCAATCAGGTGACATACAGATACCCCATCTTGAGCATTTATGTGATGCATGTGCTCCAATGTTTAAACCAGCAGGAGAAATTGTAATGTTTTAGGACAGTTAGTGTATGTGCAAGAAGGCTGAACTAAGACTCAGGTGGTGTAGGAGTCTGTGGTAAGGGATTCCTGGGAAAAATAAAAGGCAGGAGGCATGAGTTGAAGGTACAGCCTGATGAATGTTAGAGCTGTACTGTTTGATACCATGTATATTGTGGTTCAAAGGGGGTCCCTGCATTTGGAAGTAGTTACCACTCAAAGGTACAATCATTCATACAATTTGCAAGAAAGGAAGCATGTTGGAGAAGTATCCTCAAGACGGATACAGATGAAGAGAGCTGGAGAAACTTTGCGTCCATGTATGATGTTATTTCACTGTTATTGCGTGAAGTGATCTGTGAATAGGGAACTGGAGAATTAAAAATAAACACAAATTAAGGAACCTGAATCTGGAATATACTGAATTTTAGAGCAAATTATGTCAATAGATTAACTGAAAAAGAATGTAGATGATATTCCGGTCGCCTCAATCAGGTGGTATGACCTGCTGGTTCCATCATGGCCTTGGCTGTTCATCAGGGGTAGGATATATATTTAAGGGTTGGCTCCCAAAGGCCACTGCAATTTGATGATACGCCCTTTGTTGTATTGTTTGTATTGATGCTAGTTATCTTCATTATAGTTTTAATCTTCTAGTGCAGGTTACATACTCTTATTACACATTCTTGAGTGGCTGTTGCTGACTTGAGTCTGCACCCGCCAATTGTAACATGCACTGTAATATGTCATCGGGGTGGATTGTACAGGATGGGCAGAAGGGCTAAACTTATTGATAATTTTCGATAGCTGTGTGACCTAGAATGAGTCCTGTGAGCATTCCAGTATGTGCTGAAGACGACACAATCAATGTGTTTTTCTATAGTTTTTTTTTCTGTGCCTTGCTGTTTGTTACACTGTATAAGAGAATGGGTTTAGTTCCATGTCACTGGACTCCACCTCAGGCTGGGATCGTGAACGGTGCCTGGAGCAACCTCAGTCGCCAGACCAGACATCGATCGAGGGGTCCCCGATGGGCAGAAGGGTGTGAGACTTATTGTTTTTCCTCCTCTCTTGTTCATTCTTTTTATTCACTTAATAAATGTTCCTTTCTTTTTTTGTCTTTTATTATTACACAATAACTGTTCACATTTAAGAGAATTGCTGTTGACAAACCTTCTCTTAACTACATTTAACCAAATCTGAAAAGACCTGCCTGGATCATAGAATCCTGACAGTGTGGAACAGACCCTTTGGCCCAACAAGTCCACACCAACCCTCAGAGCATCCCACTCATCCCCTATAATCCACACATCCCTGAACATAACAGAGAATTTAGCATGGCCAATCCACCTAGCCTGCACATCTTTGGACTGTGGGAGGAAACTGGCACAAACATACACAGACACAGGGAGAATGCACAAACTCCACACAGACAGTTGCCTAAGGGTGGAATTGAACCTGTGTCCCTGGTACTGTAATGCAACAGTGCTAACCACTCAGCCACTGTGCCACATGCTGTGATCCACGACAATCACCATTTGTGCATGGAATACCCATGCTGTGAGTTGTTGCACCCTGCCTCACACTCTGATTTCTACATTTTCCATATTAGTCAGCTGACTTGAAGGAGTTACACTTATTTCGTTAATTAGGCAGGTTGATTTTCTTTTCTAAGGACCTGGAACAGTTTTGATTTTGGGAAATATTTTGACTCTGTCTATTTTGCAAGAACCTAAATTCATGGACAGACCATTTCCACGTTGGTTTGGTCAGTGGAGGTGGAGGAACAGCAATTTTGTTTTATTTGTTGCAGGAATGTGAGAACTGCTGGCAAAGCCAGTATTTTTTGCCTAACTATAATTGCCTTTGGAAAGATGGTGGTGAGCCTTGGGTGGTGGTGTCAAAGAAGCCTTGGTGAATAGGAAAAGGTTAGATTCTTTCCTGTTGGGAGATTCCCATTTCCTCGACCTGGGCAGTGCAAGTGTTACTTGCCACTTTTCAGCAAAGGATATCATCTAATTCCAGCTGCATTTGGATATGGACTGTTTCACTATCTGAGGAATCATTAGTGGTGCTGAACAATCACAAGTAAACAGTTGCAGTTCTGACTATATGATCAAGTGAAGGTCATTGATGAAGCAGCTGAAGATGGTTGGGCCCAGGACACTACCCTGAGGAACTCCTGCAGAGATGTCCTGGAGATGAGATAACTGACTTCCAACAGCCACAGCCATATTTCTTTGTGCCAGGTATGAACTCAAGCATTGGAGAGCTTGTCCCCTTATTCCCTTAGATTCCAGTTTTCCTAGGGCTCCTTGATGTTACTCTTGGTCAAATATGCCCTTGATGTCAAGGGCAGTCAGTCTCACCTCCCTGCTGGAGTTTAGCTCTTAAATCCATCCATATACCAAGGCTGCAATAAGGTCAAGAGCCAGTAGCCCTGGTGGAACATACACAGTGTGTCATTGAGCAGGTGATTATTAAGAAAGTGTTGCTTTCTAACATATTTGATAACCCTTCCATCACTTTACTGATGATCAAAAGCAGATTGATAGGGGGTTAAATGGCCAGTTTCAATTTGTCCTGTTTTCTGTATACACGCTCAGTAATTACTAGAGTACAAGTCTTCAGTATTATTGCTAGAATGTTGTAAGATGCCGTAGCCTTTGCAGTGAGTGCAGCTGTTTCTGAAATCATATGGAGTGAATTGAATTGGCTGGAAACAGGCATCTGTGACGCTGAGGACCACTGGAGGAGGCCGAGATGGATCATTCACTCAGCACTTCTGGCTGATGATTGCTGTGAATGTTTCAGCCTTATCTTTTACACTGATGTGCTGGGCTCCCCCATCGTTGGAGATATTTATGGAGTGTCCTTTTTCAATGATTTAATTGTTTAACTTACCATCATTCACAGCCAGAAATGGCACAACTGCAAAGCCTAGATCTGATCCATTGGTTGTGAAATTACTTTAGCTTTGTTTATCACTTGCCTCTCATGCTTCTGGCGGGAAAGTAGTCCAGTGTTCTAGATTCAGCTGGTTGGCGTCTCATTTTTAGGTTTCTAGTGCTGCTCCTGGCATGCTCTCTTTTCCTCATCATTGAACCAGAGTTGTTCCTCTTGCTTGATAGTAACGATAGAGTGAGTGATATGCTGGACCATGAAGTTACAGATTGAGTGTGAGTACAATTCTGCTGATGGCCCACACTATCTCATGGATGGCTGGTGGTTGCTAGATCTGCTCAAAATCTTTCCCATTTAGCACTGTGATAAAGCCGCACAGATCGAATGAAGGTATTATCAAAGTGAAGTCTCTATGAGTATTATACAGTGATCATCGCTTTCGGCACTGTCATAGACAGAGGAATCTGTGCAGGCAGTTTGGTGAGGATAACGTCAAGTATGATTTTCCCTCTTGTTGCTTCCGTCACCACCTCTCGCATATCCAGTCCATCAACTTTTTCCTTTTGGAGTCGACCAGCTCAGTCAGTACTGGGGGTGGTGCCAATCCATTCTTGAAGTCCCCACCCACAGTACATTCTGCATCAGTACCACCTTCAGTGCTTTTGAGCACTGATTCATCAGCTAAGGGAGGATGGTACATGATAATCAACAGGAGATTTCCGTTCCCATTTTTGACTTGATTCATGAGACTAGAGTCCAGAGTCAATGTTGAGGACTGACAGAGCAACTTTCTTCTGACTGTATACCACTGTTCAGCCACCCCTGGCCTGCTTAAAGGAATATCCAGGGATAGTGATGATATCTTCCGGAACGTTGTTGTAAGGCATGATTCTGTGAGCATGCCTACTTCAAGCTGTTACTTGACTAGTCTGTGAGACAGCTTTTCTAATTCTGATTATATTCCCCAGATGTTATTACAGATGACTTTATGGGCTCAGCAGGGCTGAGTTTGGTGTTATCATTTCAGAGCCTACATTGATGCCAGGTCGTCTGGCCAGTTTCATTCCTTTTTTGAGACTTTCTAGGGGCTGCTGTAACAGAGTAGCTTGCTAGACCATTTCAGTGAAGAGTCAATCACATTGCTGTGGGTCTAGAGTTACATGTAGGCCAAGGCAGGTAAGGATGGCAGGTTCCCTTCTGGAAAGGACATCAGTGAACCAGATGGGTTTCTAAATGACAACTAACAATGGACATTTTATTTCAGGTTTTTTTTAGTAAATTTAAGCTGCCATGGTGGGATTCAAATCTGGCTTCCCAGACCATTACCTGGATCTCTGGATAACTAGTGACAATATCACTGTGCCATCACCATTACATTGTAGCTGGTATATTCTCCACTCAGAGTGTACCCTGCTGAAAGAGAGAATAAATGCTTGTGATTGTGAATGGAGAGCCCTGAAGTGGGTTGTAGTGTGTTGAGCATTTTGAGTGTTTTTTGAACTGCTCACATCCAAGTAAGTGGAAATTCCATTATAATCCATACTCCTGACTTTTGCATTGCAGAAGGTGGAGATCCTTTGCTGTGCAAAATGGGAGATAAATTGCTCACCACGAAATACTCAGCTACTGACCTGGCCTTACAATCACAGTGAGTTTGTAGACATGCTCGCTGAGTCAGTGGGTTTGGTCGCAAACGTTTCGCCACCCTGCTAGGTAACATCATCAGTGTGTCTCAAATGAAGCGTTGGTGTTCTGTCCCTCTTGTTATTTATATGCCTCAGTTTGCTGGGGTGGTTGGATTGACTTCCGGTTCTGTTTCTCAGTGGTTTGTACACAGGGCCTAATTCAATGTATTTGTTGATGGAGTTCCAGTTAGAACACCAGGCCTCCAGGAAATCCCTGGCGTGTCTCTATTTGGCTTGTGCTATTATGGATGTTTTGTCCCAGTCGAATTTGTGTCCCATGTTGTCCATGTGTATTGAGACCAGTGAGAATTGGCCATGTCTCTTGGTGGCTAGTTGGTATTTGTGTATCGTTGTTGTCAGTTTTCTTCCAGTTTGGCCTATGTAATGTTTCTCACAGTCCTTGCACGGTATTTTATGTATTACCCCAGTTTTGCAGGTTTTGGGTACAGGACCCTTCACATTTGTCAGTAGCTGTTGTCGGGTGGTTGTTGGTTTGTGGGCTACCCTGATACCTAGGGGTCTGAGTAGTCTTGTGGTCATCTCTGAAATGTCCTTGATGTATAGTAGGGTGATTAGTGAGTCTGGTCAAGTTGTGTCTTCCCTGTTGTGGTCTGTCTTGGACATAACGGCAGATTGTGCTTTTTGGGTATCCATTCCTTTTGAAGACTCCATATAAATGTTCCTGTTCTGCTCTGTGTAGTTCTGGGTTGCTGCAATGTGTTGTGGCTCATTTAAAAAGCGTCCTGATGCAGCTCCACTTGTGGGCTTTGCGGTGGTTGCTGGTATAATTGAGTATTTGGTCCGTATGTGTGGTCTTTGTATATACAGTAGTCTGGAGTTCCTCATTGTTTTTGTGTTCTACCATTATGTCCAGGAAGGTTAGTAGGTTGTTGTTCTTTTCGTCTTTTGTGAGTTTTATCCCAGTGAAGATGTTGTTTAAATATTGGTGGGTTTCTTTTAGTTTTGTGCATTTAATAATCACAAAGGTATCAACTACATATCAGACCCAAAGGCTGGGTTGTATAGTGGGGAGCGCTGTCCATTCTAACCTTTGCATTACTGCTTCTGCAATCAAATCTGCAACGTAATAAGCAGGACAGAACACCAGCGCTTCACCAGAGGCGCACTGACAATGTTACCTAGCAGGGTACGAAACCTTTGGAACCAAACCCACCAGCTCAGTGAGCAAGATTACAACCACATCCACAACCCGAGCTACAAATCTTCTCAAAAAACTTTACAGTCACAGTATTTATGCACCTGCTCAATGCACAGGATAGTGTGAGATGCTATGAGATTTAATGATGGAAATGCGATTGAATGTCAAAGGTCTGTTGGTTCAATATAATCATTGCCTTGCATGTGTGGCATAAATGTTCTTTGCTACTTATCAGGCCAAGTCTGAATGTTGTCCAGATGTTACTGAATATGGAACAACTGCCTTAATATTTGAAGAGTAACAAATGTAGCAACACTGAGCAATCATTAACAGACTTCCTCACTTTTTACGTTTAAATGGAAGAAAAGGCATTGATGAAGCAGCTGGAGCTGGTTGGATCTAGGACCCTAACCTTACAAATGCCTGCAGAGATGTCCTGGAGCTGAGATGATTGATCTCCAACAACCATGACCATCTCTGTTTGTGCTGAGTATAATTACATCTAGTGGAGAGTTTTCTGCCTCTACTTTTCTTAATACCACAGTTGTCAATCCCTGCCTTCATGATAAAGGATGAACTCTATCTCACCTCTGGAATTCTGTTTCTTTTGCCCTTGTTTGGATCAAGCCTGTCATGAGGTCTGGAACTGAGTGGTCTTGATGTAACTTGACAGAAGATGGGTGAGCATGTCAGTGCTCTGAAAGTGTTGCTTGATAAATCTGTCAACAAAGTCTTCCATCATTTTGCTATCAGCTAAGAAGACACTAGTAGGACAGTGAGTTGTCAAGATTGGATTTGTTTGCTTCTTGTAGACAAGACATTTCTATGCAATTTTCCACTTTGTCGGGTCAATGTCAGAGAACAACTTGGCGAGAGTCATGATCGGTACTGGAGCACAAGTCCTCAGCAAGTAGCCAGAGCACATAGCCTTTACTCCATTGCTGTGTCCAACGTGTTCAGTTGTTTCTTGATATCACAAGCTGTGAGCCAAAATGCATAAAGACTGGCATCTGTGATGCTGGGAAGCTCAAAAGTAAACTAAAGTAGATCATACACTTGGCATTTCTGTCTTAAGCTGATTGCAAATGCTTCAGCTTCATTTTTATTGGGAATGAAATGTTCATGAGGCCTCCTCCTCTTTCTGTTGTTTTTATAGTAGTCGCCCACCACTTGTGAATGTATGGGGCAGGACAGCAGATCACTGGTGTATTTGTTGTGGGATTACATTCAATGTCTGCTGTTTGTCTGTGTGTAACCAGGTTGGCACCCACTTACAGGTTTGCAAGGTGCTGCACCTAGCAGATTCTCCTACACTTGCAGATAGTGTTACAGATAGTGCTGCTTTTATGATCTTTTATCCCATAATCTACTTCAAATCTACCTAGAGATGTGCCTAACAATAATCTCATGTTCTAAAAGCCCTTTCCAGTGATACTAAATCCGAGGACCAGTCCGACCAGTCTTAGAATTTCCCTTCCCAGTATTCCTGGACCCTTGGGGAATTTCCTCAATATTCCCAGATCTTGAGAGGCCATCTCAAACTAATTCTTGACCTCATGCCTATACCGCCAGGTCACTGGTCCATCACAACTACTTACTATTTAGATATAAATCTTTAGACTTACACCTGAGCAAAACTGTTTTCAATTAAAATTCTCTAAAACTAACATTTCAGAAGAAAATAAACTCTTTAAAATGGGATTCAAATGCACATTTAAGAAATCTTTTCGTCTTTTCTCCACAAGACGGTAAAAAATACAGTGCTAAACAAGTTAATTTACCATATCTATATTCCTCTTTCAATACTGAGCATTGGACAGAGTAATTCATCCTTTGTTGCTGTTTTCATGCAGCATTTGCAAAGACTGGAAGCAAGGAACCTTTCACTGATCAATTACTCATTGACCTACTTGCTCCTGTAAGTGGCTCTTCTGGGAGTGACTACACAATAGATTCAATACTTTGATGCAGTGCTACTTTGCAGACATTATGAGAGTTAATAAAACTCATTATCGGAGAGCCTTTCAGCTGTTTTGTAGCTGGGGACATTATGTTAATTTGCTTCAACAACTGTTATTGTTTATCTAGTTATTTTCACATGGAAACAAAACAGTGTGACTAGTAAGTGAAATCTTCATTCCCCGAGATATAAATGCAGCACAGAATGTGAGAGAAGTCTGGTATCTTTTTCCACATCAACTTGGGATGAGTTGCTTGGAAAATGAAGCAAAAAATTTTAATGCTACAATATCTTCCTCTTATGAAGGTACCAAAGATAAAGCTTTTAATAGCAGGGTTAATTGTCTCCTATGTTTTAAACCAGCATTCTTTATTTTTAGACTTCTATCCTATAAAATGGGTTTCCAACAGTAACATGATGTAAAATTCTACTGATTTTATTGCTTATTACTCTTAAGAAGTGTGCTTCCTTCTGTCTGTTTCATTTACAATTTTCTTTCTTATCCTCCCAATCATTTTCAAAGATTTTTTTTCATTAATTCATGACCGTGGTCACCAACGGCAAGAACAGTACGTGTTGCCCTTCCCTAATGTACCATAAAAAGTGGGTGATGAGCTTCTTGAACCACTGTTATCCATCTGGTGCAGGTATAGCCACTGTGCTAATGGAAAAAGAGTTCTAGGACTTTATTTTCTTTCTCATTTGGAGGATGCGGGCATTGTTGACTGCACAGCATTTATTGCTCATATTCAATTGCCTTTAAAAAAAACAGGTGGCAAATTGCCTTCTTGAACAGGCCTTAGGGTATAGGGACACTCACAGTATTGTCAGGAAAGAACTTCCAGGATTTTGACCCAGAAATAATGAAAGAGTTGCAATATAGTTCCAAAGCAGATTGATATGTGTTGGGAGGGCAACTTGGAGTTGGTGACTTCCCATATATCTGCTGTCCTTGTCTTTGTAGGTAGTAGAGGTTGTGACTTTGCAAGGGGCTGGTAAAGCAGCCTGGATGAGTTACTGCAGTGCATCTTGTAGACAATGTACATCACTGTCACTGTGTGTGGATGTGAATGGAATGAACATTGAAGTGGTCGATCTTGAAGTGAAGTAAATCAAGTGGGCTGCTTTGTTTGGGGGGGTGGTTTTGAGCTTCTTTTGTGCAAGTGGAACTGCACCCATCTAGGCTAGGGGCAAGTATTCCATTATACTCCTTTCCTGTGGTTAGTAGATTGGCATAGGAGGTGAGTTACTCACTAAAGCTCCCTAACCCCTACCCTGCTGCTGTAATCGTGGTATTAAGTGGCTAGTCAATTTCAGTATCTGGTTACTCGAAATTCCCCAGGCTATTGATAGTGCAAGATTCAGTGACAATTTCTCTTATTTATCTGTGAGATGTGGGTGTTGCTGGCTGGCCAACATTTATTGCCTTTACCTGGTTGCCTTGGAGAAGAAGGTGCCAAGCTATCTTCTTGAACCACTGCAGCCCACCTGCTGTGGGTTGACCCACTATGCCATTAGGAAGGGAATTACAGGACTTTGACCAAGTGACCGCGAAGGAATGGTGATATATTTCCAAGTCTGGGTGGTTAGTGGCTTGGAATGGAATTTGCAGGTGGTGATGTTCCCATATATCTACTGCCTTTGATCTTCTAGCTGGAAGTGGATGTGGGTTTGGAAAGTGCTGTCTGAGGATCTTTGATGAATTTCTGCAGAGCATCTTGTAGATAGTACACACTGCTGTTACTGAGCATCGGTGGTGGAGGGAATGGATGCTTGTGGATATGGTGCCAATCAATTGGGCTGCTTTGCCCTGGATGTTGTCAAACTTCTTGAATGTTGTTGGAGCAGCACCCGTCCAGGTAAGTGGGAAGTATTCCATCACTGACATATGCCTTGTAGATGATGGACAGGCTTTGGCGATTCGGGGGGTATATTATTCGCCACAGTATTCCTAGCCTCTGACCTGCTTTTGTAACCACTGTATTTATGTTGTGAGTTCAGTTGAGTTTCTGGTCAATGATAACTCCAGGATGTTGATACTAGTGGATTCAGTGATGGTAACACCACTGAATGTTAAGGGGTGATGATTAGATTGTCTTTTGTTGGTGATGGTCAAAGCCTGGGTTTTGTGAGGTGCAAATGTTACTTGCCACTTGTCAGCCCAAGCCTGGACATTGTCCAGACCTTGTTGCATTTGAACACGGACTGCTTCAGTATCTGTGGAGTCGCAAGTCGTGTTGAACATTGTGTAATCATTGGTGGACATCCCCACTTCTGGCCTTATGATGGAGGTAAGATCATTGATGAAGCAGCTGAAGATGGTTGGGCTAACACGCTAACCTGAGGAACTCCTGCAGAGATGTCTGGGAGTTGAGAATGCTGACCTCCAGCAACCACAATGATCTTTCTTTGTGCTAGGTGTGACAATAACCAGTAGAGATTTCTCCCCTTATTCTCATTGGCTCCAGTTTTTTTTCTAGTCAGGATAGTGAATTGCATAGAAGGGAAGTCAGTGATGGTGGTGTTCCCATCCATTTGCTGTCCTTGTCCTTCCAGGTGGTAGATGTCCTGAGTTTAGAAGAAGTTATCAAAGGAATCTGAGTGAATAGCTGCATTTTGTATGTACAGTAAGGTCCTGCCATTCAAAGGGAATATATTGCAAACTACTGATTTATAAGAGGACTCAATGGGATAGGTCCCAGCCGACCAAACATTGCATAGCTGTTGCAAATGCAATAAGATAACGTTCAACAGAAATGCTGGAAAAATTCAGCGGGTCTAGCAGCATCTGTGGAGGGAAAACAGAGTTAATGTTTTGGGTGCAGTGACCTTTCTTCAGAGGGTTTGAAGAAGAGTCACTGGAAGTTAAATGTTAACTCTTTTTCCCCTCCACAGATGCTGCCAGACCTGCTAGGTTTTTCCAGAAATTTCTGCTTTTGTTTCTAATTTCCAGCATCCTCAGTTCTTTTGGTTTTTGTTAAAGTAACATTCAATATTATTATCACAAATGAAGCTGTTCCAGTGGAGAAACTGTGAAATAAGCATAAACAATACATGTGTGATATACTGATCCAGGTTAACAGTGTCGACTGAAGCTCGACAAAATTATTGCACTAAAGAGTGCTATGGCCCCATCTGAGACATGACAGCTAACGCAGAGGCAGAGTGCACTTTGTAGACCTGGAAGTACAATGCAATGTGTCATCAATGTATCTCTACGTAAGATCGTTGTACCTTCGGTCTCCCATAACCACAGATAAGCAGGAATCCGTGCTGTGAGATGCGATATGGTGCTGGGATGAAAAGCAATGGGTAAATAAATTTGCCAGTGGTGAATACACAAACAACAGGCATTTACTGCAGTGCACCCCGCTACTGCCATTGTACTTCAGTGATGGAGGGAGTAAAGTTTTAGGTTGGTGGATGGGGCAAGGCGATATACAATTCCATCGTTGATTAACAGGACTGTTTTCATGCTTGAGCCTGGGTAGTGAATATCTGCGGGTTTCTCAATCATGGGTGCAACAGCTAACTGTGTTCTTGTTGTCTACAGATAGTTACAGATGTGCACTTTCCAGCGAGGTGCAATGGAGATTGAAAGTGAATTTATATTAACCGTGTAACCCTGGAGCATCTGGGAATTAAAGAGTAATTTCCTGGGCACTGCTGAAAACGACCTGAGAACTAACTGGGGCAAAAAACAAAGCTTGTTTTTCTATCAACATCTTTGTTTATTAGTTAGAAAAAAAATGTAATGGAATGGCAAGAGGGACAAAGTTGGCTGTATCAGATGACTAATGGTTGGAATATACAGGCTGGAGCTGTCGAAAGTGGGAAGTCGTGTTAAAATCCTCCAGAAATATGTTCAACCAAACACTGGATAGAAAGAATCTGTCTTGAAATATTATTTGCCATGTAAGTGTGGCCAACTAAATAAAGGGCTGGTTTAGCGTGAGCAACTGAATTTAAACACAATGCCAAAAACTGATGTGCATTGTTCCAAATCAGGACATCTCAGTGCAGCACGTTGTCATGTGGAAGACCCACATTAAACTGGCCCCTCGGCCATATGTGATAGTCCTGATGAGCTGTGGGTAGCAGTTGTGCTTCCTCACACACATCCCATCAATTTTATGTAAGGAAGACGATCATTGTCTGAGATCCTCAGAGGAATCCGGGCAGGTGCAATTGTTGGAGATTGTGGTTGGGTGGACAAGATAGGAGAAAATGGACAAGGAGGGGTCTTAACTTTTACATGTCAGCTTACAGTACTACCCGATATGGGTAAAAAAATTATACCCTTGATTCTGTCTAAACCGCCCAGAGACCCAAATATTCCCTGGGGAACATCTTAGTTGGAACATTTTGTCTTGTAGTTTTGATGAACTATACATCCGACTATATTCATGTAAAACGTCAAGTCATCATAGTCCAACTCTCTCATTACAGAAAGATGACTAGTGATGAATTTATATTCTCTAATCAACCTGTTCAGAAATGTTATGACTGGAGCTCTGGAGCAGGTGGGTCTTGAACCCAAGCCTCCTAGCCGAGAGTTAGGGATACTACAACTGCACCACAAGATTCTCCTTGAGAGAGGCAACTGGTGGTGAGCTGAATTTGAAGGTCACCATGTTTCAAGCAAGGAGAAATTCGGAGCTTTCACAGTAAACCCGGCTAGTGCAAGAATTGAACCCATACCACTGGCATCAGTTTGCATTGCAAACCAACCCCCATATAGTTATAAAACATTAAATATAACAACTGAGAAGTGAAATTGACTGATTGGTTAGTCACTGACCTGCATAAGTAATAACTAATTGGTAATCAAGTCACAGAGTCATAGAGCTGTACAGCATGGAAGCAGACCCTACGGTCCACCTTGTCCATGCCGACTAGATGTCCTAAATAAATCTACTCCCATTTGCCAGCATTTGGCCCATATCCCTCTAAACCCATCTAGCTACCTTTTAAGACTCAGTGGTTAGCTCTGCTGCCTCGCAGCACCAGGGACCCAGGTTCAATTCCACCCTTGGGTGACTGTCTGTATGGAGTTTGCACATTCTCCCCATGTCTGTGTGGGTTTCTGCCCACGTTCCAGTTTCCTCCCACAGTCCAAGGATGTGTGGATTAGGTGAATTGGCCGTGGGAAATGCAGGGTTAGGGGTTGCATCCGGATGGGATGCTCTTTGGAGGGTCGGTGTGGACTTGATGGGCCGAATGACCTGCTTCCACACTGTGGGGATTCTATGATTCTATGAGATATTGTAACTGTACCTGCTTCCACCACTTCCTCTGACAGCTTATTCTGTACGTGCACCGCCGTCTGCATGAAAATGTTTCCCCTCAGGTCCCTTTTAAATCTTTCCCCTTAAATCTATATGTCCTGTAGTTTTGGGCTCCCCTACCCTGGGAAAAAGACCTTGGCTAGTCACCCTATCTGTGCCCCTCGTGAATTTAGAAACTTCCATAAATCTTCCATGGCTTTTCCCCAGCCATCATTCTAAGCAAAAAGAAAGAAATGTTGTCAGTGTATTTGCCACTCCTACCTGTTGCTATCCAGTCCTTTCATAGTAATGGTGGCGATCTTGGAGCGACTGTAATACATTGCCACGTGTAAACAAACAGCACACATACCAGAGTTGCTGTCTTCAGCAGTTCTGAATGGGCCTTTAGGGTATTAGAAAGGCCTTAATTACTTTTGCTTGAGGGCAATCTTTAACAATACTATCAGCAGGGTTTTTCTTTTGTGATTAAATGTTTCAGAAGCTTACTACAGAAAATTCCCAAGCGCTGTGCAAGCGTATTTCTTTTCCATTGGTCTAGAATTTTCTAAACTGCTTTCACACTGCTCTTAGAGAGGTGGAGACGCGGAGATGGTGGATAAACAGTACTTCCAGCTCCTAGTTCAGCATTGTCCCGCAGATATAACCTTGTCAGAATTGTAAAACCCAACGGCCAGGATAAAACAAAAACAAGCAAACAGCTGAACTTCACAAATGTTGTCAATTTACTTTGGGCAATGACCAGTTGCTGGAGACATGCATTCTGAGAGCTGAAAGTGCTTGGACTCCTCCAAGGACAGTATAAAGTTAGCATCAAAAAAAGTACATCTGATGGCAGACACATATTGACACTCTGTCATTTGCAATTCTGCGTGGAAACAACCTGACTGAAGAAAAGGAATTAGTACAATGCCCCTGAAAGTGCAGGTTCACAAGGCTCCTGCTGATAGTTCACATTGCACAAACTAAATGTGGGGAGACCGTCTTAATGTCAACACTTTTCTTTCCAGTCATTGCGTTTCCCTGTGACATGGCAGAGCCCGTAATACAGGCATGATTTCTCAAAAGCTGTAAGAATGATGCTAGTGCAGCTGGTTTCCGCTGCAGTGAAAACAACTTCATAGCATATTGGAAACAAAAACAGAAATCGCTGGAGAAACTCAGCACATTTGGCAGCAATTTTTTTGTCATATTGGATGTGGGCATTGCTGGCTGGGCCAGCACTTATTTCCTGTCCCTAGTTACCCCTTGAGAAGGTGGTGGTGAGCTGCCTTCTTGAACTGCCGCTGTCCATGTGCTGTAGGCAGACCCACAATGTCATTATTGAGGGAATCCAAAGGTTTTGACCTGGCGGCAGTAGAAGAACAGTGATATATTTCCAAGTCAGGATGGTGAGTGGCTTGGAGGGGAACTTGCAGATGGTCGTGTTCTCAAGTATTTGCTGCCCTTGTTCTTCTAGATAGAAGTGGTCATTAGTTTGGAAGGTACTATCTAAGGATCTTCAGTGAATTTTTGCTGTGCACAGATCATGCGCACAATTGCTACTGAGGTTTGGTGGTGGAGGGAGTGGACGCTTATGGATGTGGTACCAATCAACTAGGCTGTTTTGTCCTGGATGGTGTCATGTTTCTTGACTGAAGCTGCATTCATTCAGGCAAGTGGGGAGTATTCCATCACACTCCTGACTAGTGCCTTGCAGATGGTGGATGGGCTTGAGGCAGCCAGGAGATGAGTTACTTACTGCACTATTCCTGGCCTCTGACCTGTTCTTGTAGCCACTGCAGAATTAGAATTAGGTTTATTGTTGTGTGTACTCAAGTACAGCAGTATAGGATTACGATGAAAAGCTTACAATGTCGACCCACATGGTGCCATCTTGGGCATAAAGTACCTAAGTACAAATTTGATATGCAAAATAGGTGGCTAGTATTTATGTATTTATGCAGGTATTATGTGGTATTTATCCCCAGGATCAAAATCAGAAGTTGCAGGAAAAGCTCAGCAGGTCTGGCAGCACCTGTGAAGAAAAACATCAGAGTTAACACTTCTGAGGGTCACTGGACTCAAAATGTTAACTCTTCTTTCTCTCCGTAGAGACCATTTACATCAGTTTCAACTCCTCAGATACTGCAGCAGTCCATGTTCAAATACAACAAAATCTGGACATTTTCCAGGCTGCTGCTGACTAGTGGCATGGAACATTCTTGCCACACAAATGCCAGGCAATGACGATCACCTATGAGAGACAATTTAACCACTACCCCTTGACATTCAATGGCGTTACCATCACTGAATCCCCCATTATCAACATCCTGGTGATTACTAAATAAAAACTGAAAGAACTGTGATGCTGCAAATCAGAAACAAAAACAGAAGTTGCTGGAACAGTTCAATGGGTCTGGCAGCATCTGAGAAGAAAAAGTCAGAGTTAACATTTTGAGTCCAGTGATCCTTCTTCAGTACAGTGAGTAAATTTCAAAGTAAGCTTGGCAGGCAAAAGGTACTTTTTCTCCAACTGTATTTTTGCAGCAAATACCTGTTTGAAAAGCGAAATACCATGGGTGCTGGGAATGTGAAATAAGAACAAAACAGCTGGAAATTCTCAGCAGCTCTAGCAGCAACTGTGGGCTGAAATAGAATTGATAGTTCCAGATTTTCAGTTGGCCAGGCAGTCATTACATCAAGGTAGATAGGAGTATTGCATGGGGACGCTCAGTATTCCCCATAATAGAATAGGATAGAATAGAATAGAATAGAAATAACACAGTGTGGAGCTGGAAAAGCATAGCAGGTCAGGCAGCATCAAAGGAATAGGAAAGTTGACGTTTCGGGTCAGGCCCCCTCTTCATAAAATTTGAAGAAGGGTCCTGACCCGAAACATCAACTTTCCTGTTCCTCTGATGCTTCCTGACCTGCTGTGTTCCTCCAGCCCCACACTGTGTTATCTCTGACT
This sequence comes from Ginglymostoma cirratum, assembly GCA_024137785.1. Classification (NCBI taxonomy): domain Eukaryota; kingdom Metazoa; phylum Chordata; class Chondrichthyes; order Orectolobiformes; family Ginglymostomatidae; genus Ginglymostoma; species Ginglymostoma cirratum. The sequence goes on along the minus strand of JAHRHZ010000051.1, from coordinate 31,573,250 downwards.
CCAGCATTGGTAGTTTTTACAATCTCTAGAATAGAATAGAATAAGGTTTATTGTTACGTGTACACAAGTTATAAAAGAACAGGAGTACAGTGAAAAGTGTACAATGTCGTCAACACACAGCACCACCTTAGGTACAATGTGCCTAGGTACATATCTTAGATACAAAAAATAGAGAAAATAAAGAAAAAATGTTGCACTACATTACAGATATACATAGTATCAGTTAGGGAAATAAGAAAGCTATAAAAAGACAGACATTACATTCTTTCTGTAACGATTTCCACGTGGTCATAGCAGCTTCTGAAGGAATTGTCTGGGGCCATTGAATTTACCACTGAGCAATTTGACTGTTCTTCATAACCTCCAAAAGTCTCCATTTAGCGCATCCAATAAAATTACTCTGAAATTTACTTGAAATTTACTTTTTATGTTGTGAAGAAGGGTCACTGGACTTGAAATGTTAACTCTGCTTGTTCTCCGCAGACACCATTTAAATAGGAGATTTCAGAAGGTTCTGGTGAAATTAAGTAAATCAGTGACTATCTTTGCAGATGTCACAAAGCTGGGTGGGAGGGTGAACTGTGGGAGGATGCAGAACTCCTTCAGTATGATTTGGACAAGTTGAGTGAGTGAGCAAATGCATGGCCGATGAAATATGATGTGGATAAATGTGATGTTACCCAGCTTGGTAGCAAAATCAGGAAGGTGATTATTAGCTGAATAGCGATAGATTGAGAGGTCAGTGAGGCCTGGGTGTCTGTCTACACCAGTCATTGACAGTAAGCATGCAGGTGCAGCCAGCAGTGAAGAAGGCAAATGGTATGTTGGCCTTTGTAGCAAGAAGATGCAAATACAGGAACAGGGATCTATTGCTGCAATTGTACAGGACATTGGTGAGACCACGTTTGAAGTATTGTGTGCAGTTTTGGTCTCATCTGAGTAAGGATCTTTTGGCTTTGGAGGGAGTGCGACAAAGGGTCACCAGACTGATTTCCAGGGAGAGCAGGACTGACACATGTAGAGAGACTGGATGAGTTAGGATTATATTCACTGGAGTTTAGAAGAATGAGGAAGGGATCTCATGGAGTCCTGTAAGCTTTGACAAGACTAAACCGAATAAATGCAGGAAGAGGGCTCCTGATAACTCGGGAGTCCAGAACCTTTGATCATTAGTCTAAGGAATGTGTCAAATGATTTTATGTTTTAGGACTGAGATGTACAGAAATTTTCTCACTCGGAGAGTGGTCAGTCTGTGGAATTGTCTGCCACAGAAAGTGATTGAGGCCAAGAGATGGGTATATTTACACAGAAAAAAAAAATTAAATACACACAATCTAAATTCTGGGTAACTATTCAGCTGTCCCTATTCTTACCTCACACACCCCAACTACACATCTCCAGACCCCTTATATCCCCAATCCCTGACCTTATATCTCCCTCCCACCCCCATCTCCTCCACATCAACCGAGGCACAGCTAGCACCATAGGGTAAAAACAAAATAGAAGTGGAAACCTGAAATTAAGACACAAAATGCTTGAGGCACTTAGCAGGTCAGCCAGCAACTGAAGGAAGACACAAAATTCATTTCTCATGTCAATAACCATCAATAAATATTGAAGCAAATACGGAATAAAGGGAAAGGGGACTAGAAAAGAACAAAAGGGAGAAGGAGTGATCTATGATGTAAGAATTAAGAAGGAATAATGAAATGAATAAAATGTATAAAGGAATAAAAGCTGGGTCCAGAAGAGTTGTCACAGTACACAGCAGGAACCAGAGCTATTGGAACAGGCCCTTACACAATGTGAAACCAGTGTATATGTTAGAGAACAATGCATGGAGAATTCTGTCTTCCAACTGTGTACGTTAAAGCTTAAGCAATTGTAAAAGTGGTGACAATTCTTGATTACCTTCAGTCCCTTCCACAAACTCCATTTCCTATCCACTGACTACATGAATATGAATGCACGGATGCCCCGGTTTCTATCATGGCAGAGGTCTCTCCAACATGATGAAAATGCTGGAAGAAGTCAGAAATCCTGATCTTGCCCCTAACCTGGCATGTCATTTTTTCAGCGTTAGGATTGGGATCTGTCAAGAGATGTCAATGCGTGCTGATCTGCTCAAAATTGTCCAGAAGGCCCCAGTGATGTGAATATGAATGACAATGTTTTTCTTGTCAGAGTGTACTCTATAAAATAAAAATTTAAAACATTTCTTCTTCTTGCATGGGTTCTTGTGTAGTTTTTTAAAAAAATCCTTCATAAGGTACATACTTTGTGCTTGCACAATTCCTGGAGGCAGCTAGCTATTTACATGGTCTTTTGCCCACACTGAATTGGGATCTTGGAGTACCTAGTGCATGGAACCTGGGAGGTGGCAATTAGATGTGGTAATTTAAGGAATAAGCCTATATTTTTTCCTACTATCTGTGTGACTGCTGTGGATTATTTATTCATGGTATATGGACATTTTTGGCCAGGCTGGCATTTATTGCCCACCTCTAATAAGCCTTGACAAGCTGATGCTAATATGCCTTGCTAAACCACTGAGGTCCTTGGGTGTATGGGCACCTACAGAGGGCTGTTGGTTAGAGAGTTCCAGGATTTTGTCCAGTGACTGTGAAGGAATGGCAATAAAATTCCAAGTCAGGATGATGCGTGGCCGGGAAGTGAAATTGCAGGTGGTGGTGACCCATGTATCTGCCATCCTCTGTGTGGGAGATTAGAATGGGCATTGTGTTGGCATGGATGCTATAAAGGATCATGGGGATGAAAGGGAGCATATGGGATTTGGGTGTGGAGATGGGCATAGTGTGATAAAGGAATATGAGGGATTGTAGGGTGTGGACATATATTGTCATGGGGTATGAGGGGCCATTGCAATGAATATATAGGTAGAGGTTTGCAAGGATAAAGCAGAGGGTATGGTTGAAATATTAAATTAGTCTTTTGCATCTGGTAAGTTGGGGTTAGTTAGCTGGATGCTAGTTTGTAATTAAGTGACATCCATGTGGGTTTAATTCCTGCACTTGCTGACGTTACAATGAAATCCCACCTTCTCAACATCTCCCCTTGCTTGAGGTGTGGTGACCCTCATGTTAAACTCACAACCAGCTGTCTCTATCTAATGTGACCACAACCCTACTGTCTACCAGGACTATGATGACATTACTTTCATCTGTAACGAAGAAGATGCTGCCAAAGACATGGTACAGTAGGGGTAATTGGAACATTAGATGGGTTAAAGATTTATAAAGAAGGGCCTAGGCCCGAAACGTCAGCTTTCCTGCTCCTCTGATGCTGCTTGGCCTTCTGTGTTCATCCAGCTCTATACCTTGTTATCTCAGATTCTCCAGCATCTGCAGTTCCTACTATCTCTGAACTTGGGGAAAGGTTGGCTGTGACTTAAATTGACAAGTTACCTGGAGCTGATGGGCATATCCCAGAATATTGAAGGAAGTCAGAATGGAAATCATGGAGATTGTGGACAAATTAGTCCTAAATTCTCTGGAAGTTTGAAGGTTAAGGGGTGAACTGTTTGAAGTCTTCAGGAAAATACCGGAAAAAGTCAGCGTACATAAAGATAAAGATAAACCATTTCCACTGGTTGGGGATTCTAGAACTAGGGTCATAGTCTGAGAAATTGGTCCAGACAGTTTAGGAGAGAAGTTCGGAAGCATTTCTACACACAAAGGGAGGGAGATGTTTGGAACTCGCTTCTCCAAATGGCAGTGGATACTGGATCAGTTTTAAACCTAAGAGAGATTAATTTTTGTTAAACAAGGTATGTGCCAGTGGCAAGTACGTGGAGTTAGGCCATAGATCAGCCATGATCTCAATGAATGGTGGAACAGGGCCAAGTGGCTGAGCAACTGCAGATCAGTCAGTTTAATGTTGATGCTGCAAAAACTTCTGGAAATGATATTTTGTGGCAAAATGTAGTGACTTGGAGAATTGTGGATTGATAAAGGATTTAGTAAGGCAAATCATGTTTAACTAACTCGATTGAGCCTTTATGATAAGATAATATAAAGAGTTGATGAGGGTAGTATGATGAAGTGCAGTACACAGGACTCCAATAGGGTTTTGATAAAGTGTCATAAAGCAGCCTTAACGTCAAAGGTAAAGACTCAGGAAACCAAAGGAACATGGATTGAATTTGGCTGAGTGATATGTTACAGGGGGTAATGAAGAACAGCTGCTTTTCAGACTGGAGGAACACGTATTTGTTGGTTTTCCAAGGATTAATATTAGTACCATTGTTTGTCTTGATCTATGTTAATGACTTTTTAAAATTCATTTGTGGAATGCAGGCGTTGCTGGCTGGGCCAGCATTTATTGTCCGCGCCTAGTTGCCCCTTGAGAAGGTGGCGGTGAGCTGCCTTCTTGAACTGCTGCAGTCCACCTGCTGTGGGTTGGCCGACAATGCCATTAGGGAGGGAATTCCAGGATTTTGGCCCAGCAACAGTGAAGGAACGGTGATATATTTCCAACTCAGGATGGTGAGTGGCTTGGAGGGGAACTTGCAGGTGGTGGTGTTCTCATATGTCTGCTGCCCTTGTTCTTCTAGATGAAACTGGTTGTTGGTTTGGAAGGTGCTAACTGAGGAATTTTGGTGAACTTCTGCAGTGCATTTTGTAGATGGTAAACAATGTTGCTACTGAGCGTTGGTGGTGGAGGGAGTGGAGGGAGTGGATGCGTGTGGATGTAGTGCCAATCAAGTGGGCTGCTTAGTCCTAAATGGTGTCAAGCTTTTTGAGTGACTAGACTTAATGACTAAGTATACATGGTACAATTTCTAAACTTGCAAATGATACAAAACTTGGAGCTCTGAAAAGGATAATGATATACATCAAGAAAGCATAGAAGGCGTGGAGCTGGATGAACACTGCAGGCCAGGCAGCATCAGAGGAGCAGGAAAGCAGGAAACCCGAAGGCTGGAGGAACAGCACCTCATATTCTGCCTGGGAACCCTGGAGCCCAATGGTCTCAATGTGGACTTTACAAGCTTCAAAATCTCCCCACCCCCGACCTCATCCCAAGACCAGCCCATCTTGTCCCCGCCTCCTTGACCTGGCCGTCTTTTCTCCCACCTATCCACTGCTCCCACTTCGCTGACCAACCCTACCCCCACTTCCTAACTACTAGCCTCATCCCCGCCTCCTCAACCTGTCCGCCTTCCCTGCCACCTATCTGCCCCTCCGTCCTCACTGACCAAACCCCATCCCAACTCCCTACCTACACTCACCTGTACTGGGTTCATCCCCTTGACCTGTCTGTCTTCTCTCCACCTATCTACTCCTCTGTCCACCTTCTATCAACGCCTCCCGCCTCTCCATTTATTTCAGAGCCCCCTTCCCCTCCCCCATTTCTGAAGAAGGGCCCAGACCCGAAATGTCAGCGTTCCTGCTCCTCTGATGCTGCCTGGCCTGCTGCGTTCATCCAGCTCTACACCTTGTTATCTCAGACTCCAGTATCAGTAGTTCCCACTATCTCTAAGAAAGCATAGAAGTTGGTGGAATGCTCGTACAGAAAAGAAGTTGAGAGGAGATTGATTGATTTGTTCAAAACCATGACTAGTCTAGGCAGAATAGATAAAACAAATTGATGGATAGATTGAGAACACCAATTAATGGTGAATGGCAAAATAACCAAAAGTGATATAAAGACCTTTTTGCATGAAGATAATGGTTGTGGTCTGAGATGCACCACTTGAGGATGCAATGGAGACAGATTCCATTGTGGTTTCTAAAAGAGAAGTGAATAATTATTTGAAGAGGCAGCAGATACTATGGGAACATCACCATCAGCAAGTTCCCCTCCGAGACACATAACATCCTGACCTGGAACTATATGACAGTTCCTTCGCAGTCACTGGATCAAAATCCTGGAACTCTGTCTTTAAGAGCATTGTGTGTATCCCTGCATCCCAGGGACTACAGTCATTCAAGAAGGCAGTTAACACCACCTTCTCCAAGGCAATGTGCCATACTTGCTGACCCAACTAGCAATGCCCACGTCCCATAAATGAATAAAAAGCAGAGAAAAGATTTGCATACTCAGATAACTTCAATCAGATCTCCTCTTAGACTTCTTGTCTCCAAGGAGAACAGTCCTGACCTCTCCAGTCTATCTTCATAATTGAAGTGTCCCATCCCTGCAAACATCCTCATAAACTTCTTCTGCACTGTGTCAAAAGCATTCACATCCTCTGTGATCTTGCCCTTTCTTACCTCTAATATCTGCCAGGCCTACAATGCTCTGAGATATCTGTGCTCCTCTGACTCTGATCTCTTGACTATTAGTGGAGCACCCTCAGAGGTCTAGACTGAAAACTCTTGTCATTCCCTTCCTAAGCCTCTTGGCCTCTCTTTCTTCCATTCTTTAAAACCTACCCCTTGACCCAAAGCCTTAATACCTCCTTATGCGTTTACAGTTTCAGATTAGTATGATAATGGTCCTCTGAAGTGCTTTGAAACATTTTATTGTGTAAAATGTTCTATATAAATGCGAATTGTTATTGTTTGTTTCATAAATAGCAAGACCAAGTTCATATTTGAACTTTTATTCCATGGCAATATTAATTTAATGATGTTGATGTAGATAAGAAAATTTAAGAATTCAAAAATTCTCCAAGTGGTCAAAAATTGTTCAAATCTGTTTATCTTATGGGAAAAAGAAAGTGAAAATGGACAGGTTTTTCAGACAATTGACATCCTGGAGTTTACATCACAAGAAATCTCAACTCCAACTAGCTCAATTAGTTAGGCTTTTGGCATCTCCAATATTATTATAACTAAAACACATTCAAAGGAAATGAAAGACAGTAAACTTTAATTTTTGTAGAAAGTCAGAAGGTCTGGCAGTATCTGTGGAGAGAGAAACAGAGTTAACGTTTCAAATCTAGTATGCCTCTGCTTCAGAACTCTAAATAGAGTCAGACCACACACAAAACAGATGCTACCAGAAATGCTGAATTTCTCCAAAATTTTGAGTGCTGGATTCAGATTTTCTACATGTGCAGCATTTTGTCTTTCAACTTCATTTTTTAACTCCTGTACAGTTTTACCGAGATTTGGTGCAGCAATTGATGAAACCTTTGTCCTTGTTTACTCCAGGACTTTTGTAGATGTTAGTGGTCTTTGCAATGTGGCAGAAAGGATGTCTGAAAGACATCAGTCTCCCAGTTCAATGTACAATGTATTTAAGTTTGATCATGGATGTTAATATTTTAGAAGAATCCAGAAATAATTATCTGCAAATTCCTGAGAGTGACTTGTATTTGCTTGTCATTAGGTTTCTTAGAGGCTATGGTTCTGTAGGGGGTGGGGGTGGGGTCTTTATTTCAGCAAATAGCCTAAGCACTTAGCACAGCTTTTATTCAAAACACAACAGCAGTACTGTAATGCATTTACCCTGCTGGGCCATTATCTGTTCTTCCTTCAAGTGCATTCCTTATCTAACTATCTCTTGATGAGCTTGGATAAAGGTCCCATAAACTGGTGAAAAAGGAGTGTTAATGCACCCTTCAAAAAGATAAGCCTGTCTAACAGTGGCAACAGTACAATATGACAAAAAGTAAGGTGATGGTAAGCATTTAGTATAAACAAGTTTTATTGATTTATATACTGAAATATGCTGGATTCAGTAATTTAGACTGGAAAACATGTTTTTCCCCACTTATGTTTTATCTTGTTACTCCCTGGTGTACAGCTCTAAACAATTCTGCTGACTCTTCAAGGTCAGAAATTGTTTGTATTTTTGTACAGTAATGGAAACAGTGATATGGTTTAACAGAGCAAGACTGCAAATGCAGAAACTTGAAATAAAACTAGAAGATGCTGGAAGAGCTCATTAGGTCAGACAGCATCTGTGGAGAGAGAAAGAGATAGAGAGAAAGAGAGAGGTTATTGTTTCTGATGTAGATTATTATCTCAAAACATGAAAGTTACTCCTAAATTATTATCTTGTCTACTTTATTTTTGGATATATATACAAGAACATTTTAAAGGACTTTACAATAAAAGCTCCAGAATAATAATAGAACGAGGTCAGACATGTGCCAGGACCACTACACTCAAACACAAAGCAAATGGTAACACAGAAACTGCCTCTTCTTGAAACAAAGTGGCCCTTAAGTAGAAAGAAGTAGAACAGACTTCCCTTTATATAACCCCTTTCATGGTCCTTGGATGGTGCAATACATTTAATGGCCAATGAAGTACCTTTGAAGTGTCGTCACCATTGTAATTTAGAAGACACAGCATCTGATTTAGGCACAGCAAGTGATGAGGACAGAAATAGTAAGAACTGCCGATGCTGGAGACAGAGACAACACTTTGAGGAGCTGGAGGAACATAGCAGGCCAGGCAGCATCAGAGGAGCAGGAAAGCTAACTTTTCAGGTCGGGACATCAACTTTCCTGCTCCTCTGATGCAGCCTGGCCTGCTGTGTTCCACCAGCTCCACACTATTATCTATAAGTGATGAGGACAATCAGTTTTAATAATATAAATTGAAGAATAAATATTGACCAGGTAACTGAAGATAACTTTCTTGCTCTTCTGTGAAAACGTGCCATGGGATCTTCAAGGTTGAGGTGAGAGAGCAGACTGGGGCTCTATTTATTGCATCTTCCAACAGCTCTAGGCTGGATGAGGATAATAACATCTCAGTTCAGCATACTTGCAGCACTAGAATATTCCACCCTGTAAATCCAGGGTACAAAAATCAGTTTAGGAAAATAAATACTTAAACAGCAAATGTGGAGATAGAATGCTGTGCCTTTTGCAAGTCATAGAGTCATAGAATCATGGAATCATGTAGCATACAGACAGACCTTTCGGACCAACTCATTCATGTTGCCAGGTATCCCAAACTGAACTAGTCGCATTTGCCAGCATTTAGCCCAAGTCCCTATAAACCCTTTCTATTCATATTCTTTTCCAAACATCTTTTAAATGTTGTAATTGTATCTGCATCCACCACTTCCTCTGGCAGCTCATTCCATACATGCATCAACACCTGTGTGAAAAATATTGACCCTCAGTTCCCTTTTAAATATTTCCCCTCTCACCTTAAACCAAAGCCCTGTACTTCTGAGCTGCTCTACCTTGGGGTAAAGACCTTGACTATTCACCCTATCTATGCCCCTGATGGTTCTATAAACCTCTATAAGGTCACTCCTCAGCCTCTGACGTTCCAGGGAGAAATGTCCCAGCCTATCCAGCTTCTCCTTATAACTGGCAAGGACCAGTCGCCCATACATGAATGATGTACATAAGAGTGAAACCTGAATTCAGCAAAGCCATTTGAATTCAGTGCTGAGTTCACACAATCCCATTTTAGCTGCTCTAAGGGTTACTACCCAGAGTGTGGGAATCATGAACTCCTGTGGGTAGACATAACGTTTCTGAAAGGCTAATAATATCCGAATAATAGTCGTGATGTAAAGCTATTTAAATAAACAGTCCCTTAAAATGAAAAAAAAAAGCTGTAAGTATCAATAAGAATAGGAAAAGCTTCTAATTTAGCAGTTTTCTTAGCTACTTATTGTCATTTTCCTCAGAAATCTTTATGACTGATTTACAGAAAAAAACTATAATTATTTCAAGTGTGGATTACGCTCTTTGTTTAAACTCAATTATAAATGATTACAGTTGACAACTTAGAGAAGCTAGAATAGAATTTGCTGACTTAGGTATAGAGGTACGTTTTTTTCTAAAAAGGTCTTTTCCCCAGGGTAGGGGAGTCCAAAACCAGAGGGCATAGATTTAAGGTGAGAGGGGAAAGATTTAAAAGGGACCTGAGGGGCAATCTTTTCATGCAGAGGCTGGTGTGTGTATGGAATGAGCTGCCAGAGAAAGTGATGGAGGCTGGTAAAATGACAACCTTTAAAAAGTGTCTGGGTGGGCATATAAATAGGAAGGTTTAGAGGGATATGGGCCAAATGCTGGCAAATGGGACTAGATTAATTTAGGGTATCTGGTCGGCATGCATGAGTTGGACTGAAGAGTCTTCCTGTGCTATACATCCTTATGATTCTATGACACTATAAGAGATTTGCATTTGAGATTAAATTAACTTTGAATGAGCTTTCATGAATGGAATTATTTTATTGTTATGTTGGCTTGGTGAAATCTGTGTTAGATATTTAGAACTTTGTTTTGTTTTGTATCGAAATGGTTCCTGAAGTCTGCCCAGGGTGAGTACTGGGTGAAGGGTCTAGGCCCGAAACGTCAAGCTTTCCTGCTCCTATGATGCTGCTTGGCCTGCTGTGTTCATCCAGCCCCATGCCTTGTTATCTCGGATTCTCCAGCATCTGCAGTACCTTTTATCTCTGAGTACTGGGTGAGCTGCTTCACCTGTTGTGGCCTTGTCTTCAGTTGCCTAGACCCTAAGCTCTGGAATGTCTTCTCTTCTCTGCATCTCTAACTGGCATTCCTCATTTAAGGTACTTCTTAAACACTAACTTTCTAACATGCTCCTTGTTATCTGAACTAATATCACCTTGTGTGCCTCAGTGACATGCAATTTTCTTTAATGTTCCAGTGAAGAGTTGGGATGTTGGGTGGTTAGCAGTGGTTAGTACTGGTGCCTCACAGCGCTAGGAATCCAGCTTCAATTCCAGCCTTGGGTGACCGTATGTATGGAGTTTGCACGTTCTACCTGTGTCTGTGTGGGTTTCCTCCAGGTTCTCCAGTTTCCTCCCACAGTTCAAAGATTGGCCTTGGTAAATTTTCTGTAGTGATTAGGGATGTGAAGCCTAGGTGGATTAGCCATGGTAAATGTGGGGTTACAGGGATGTGGTGGCGGCTGGGTTTGGATTGAAGCTCTTCAGAGGGTCAGTGCAGGCTCTATGGGCCGAATGGCTTTTTCTGCACAATAGGGATTCTACGATTCTATGTTTCATTATGAGCACAGATAAACTGGATGAACCTAGAAAATAAACACAGCTTTGTAGCTGCATTTCATTTAGGCTTAACTGATGTGAATATATTCATTTTCAACAAGGTTCACTGAAGTGATTAAGAATCGAACTGATGTGATTTTTGCTGTTTCCTAGTTCAGAGGGGCTCGACAAAAAATGTATATCTATCTAAAACATTTAATGTAAAAATACATTCCAAGGTGCTGTACAGGAGCATTTTTAAACTCCACATGATACCGACTCAATAAGGTGATATTAGATTAAATCACTAAAATATTGGTGAAATAGGTCAGTTTTAAGGACAGTCTTTAATTGGGAAATGAGGTAGAGATGCTGAGAGGTTTAGAAAGTGAATTCCAGAGTTTACGGCCTGGTCAACAGAAGGCGTGTCTACTAATAGTAGGAGCAATTAAAGTCTGGGATGGTTAAGAGGCTTTGATTAGTTGAGTGCAGATTTTTCAGAGCGTTGTGGAGCTGAAGCAGATTACAGAGATAGGGAGGGTAAGGCCTGGAAGGGATTTGAAAATAATGGTGACCATTTTAATATCAAGATGTTGTTTGACTGGGAGCCAGTCAGGTGAGCTGCGGTTGCTTGTCCACTAAACCAGCTTAGTGCAGCTAACAGTCCTTGCAGGGAATGCTATGGGCTCAGTCAGTTGGCTACGTCACTCACTGTGAGGGAACAGCTACTGATTTCTTTTTTAATTATCCAACACACTTTCTTTGGAATACAGGCCAGAAAACGCCTGAGACTAGCATCACCTTCCTGCAGGTCTAGACAAATCTTTCACTTCTCTTTGAGCAGGTAAAACTCTGAGAAATTTCTATGAAGAAAACATTCAGATCTAATTCAAAGGAATGGAAAATTATTGGAAGCATAAAAGAAAGCCTTTCAGTTAAAAAAGTAGTGTACCTCACAAAGAAATAAAATTAGAAAGTGTAACTTTTCTATGTCCCATTAGAAAAGTTCTTTTCACATCCACTTATTTACAATAAATACAATGAATCCAGTGTTCTCTCAATGTGTCTTATGTATTTTCACAATAGTTTGCATTTTGTAGGCAGATGTTAGTTACTTTAAATAGGCAACAAAGTAAGACCAACTCATCAGGCAAGCAATGTATTCAAGCCATTTTGGAGAATTAATTGAAAAGGCTAATCCAGAGTCATTTCCTAATTGGTAAGAATAGCGGGACTGATTTGTTGATCTGATGTCAGGTGGTTACTAGAGAATTTACAGGAAACAACAGCAGCCAGCAGGTGGGTGATTAAAACAGTCATTAAATTGAGAGCCAAGGTATCAGCTAATTACAAAGTTGTGCCACCCCCCCCCCCCCTAATTCTGGCAGTTTTCAAACAGTGCAGGACTAATTCAGATGTAACTGACATGTGCGTATTTACAAACTAGGATCTTGATACAAAATCTAAGTATTTAGCAAGTTACATTATAATGACTTCTTCCTGCGCTTTTTTTTAATCCCTTAGTTCAGTCTTTTGGAATTTCTTGGTTACCGCTTCCTTTCTTGTCTTTCTTTTGCCTATCCCACGCAAACAACAAATGGGACATAATGTAGCAAGGCTTTTTACAGAAGAGGGATAGGTACTGATGACTGTTGTGGAAACATGATCAAAAGTCTGATTGAATAGGGAGGTTTTAAAGGAATGTAATAAGATGAAGGGGCTTTAGGGAATGTTTGGATATTGGGGTTTTAAAATTATAATCACGTATGGGATTGCATTTGTAGATGCAAGTGTTCATAAGTTGGACATTTGTAATTTGTGGACCCCCCTATATTTGTTGAATTTTACCTCTTAAGAATTGGTGTTGAGTCTGTCAAACTGCTATGCTGCGAAGGTTGTTCTACGACGTTGTCAGGTCAGGAGGTTTCAGGATTCTGACCCAGTGACAGCAATGGAAAGATCAGGTAGAGTTTAATTTAGATAAGTGTGAGATGCTGCATTTTGGAAAGGCAAATTAGGGCAGGACTTATGCACTTAATGGTAATGCCCTGGGGAGTGTTGCTGAATAAAGAGACCTTGCAGTGCAAGTTCATAGTTCTTTGAAAGTAGATTTGCTGGTAGACAGGATAGTGAAGAAGGCGAGATAACAAGGTATGGAGCTGGATGAACACAGCAGGCCAAGCAGCATCATAGGAGCAGGAAAGCTTGACGTTTTGGGGTTTTTCTGATGAAGGGTCTCGGCCTGAAACGTCAACCTTTCCTGCTCCTGTGATGCTGCTTGGCCTGCTGTGTTCATCCAGCTCCACACCTTGTTATCTCGGATTCTCCAGCAACTGCAGTACCTTTTATCTCTAATAGTGAAGAAGGCATTTGGTATGCTTGTCTTTATTGGTCAGTGCATCGAGTGTAGGAGTTAGGAGGTCATGTTGAGGCTGTACAGGACATTGATTAGAGCACTATTGGAATACTGCATGCAGTTCTGGTCTCCCTGCTATAGGAGGAATGTTGTGAAACTTGAAAGGATTCAGCAAAGATTCAAAAGGATGTTGCCAGCGTTGGAGGGTTGAAACTATAGGGCAGAACTGAATAGGCTGGGATTATTTTCCTTTGAGAGTTGGAGGCTGAGAGGTGACCTCATAGAGGTTTATAATATCATAAGGGGCATGGATAGGGTAAATAGCCAAGGTCATTTCCCAAGGGTAGCAGAGTCCAAAACTAGAGGGCATAAGTTTAATCTGAAAGGGGAAGGATATTGAAGGGACTGATGGGGCAACTTTTTCACACAGAGGGTGGTGCATGTATGGAATGAGCTGCCAATGGAATTAGTGGAGGCTGGTATGATTACAAAATTTAAAAGACATCTGGATGGCATATGAGTAGGAAGGGTTTAGAGGGATATGGGCCAAATGCTGGCAAATGGGACTAGGTTAATTTAGGATATCTAGGCTGCATGGATGAGTTGGACTAAAGGGTCTGTTTCCATGCCGTACAGCTCTATGAAACTTGTCAATTCTAGGATGGTAGGTTACATAAATAGGAATTTGGAAGTGATAGTCTTCTTATGCACTTGGCTGTCATATCTGTTTGAGGCTGCAGACTTGGGAGAAGCTGCTGAGAGAGCTTGCCAAATTATTGAAGTAAGTAGTACATGGTTGTAGGTGTGAAGAATGGTGTGCTATCCCAAGAATGTTTTTCCTCCTGGATGACAAACTTCTTGAGCTTTGTTACAGTTGAATCTATCCATGCAAGTGTATAACTCTCCTGAATTTTCCAATGTAAGTGGGGGAGATCCTGTGAAAAGTCAGAAAATGAGCCATTCATCATAAAAATTATGGTTTGTTTTCATAGTCACCCATTTACTTAGATGGTTCAAGTGAGATTTTGTGGTGACCCACGACATTGATGTGGGTGGGGGCTGTGGGCTGCAGTGAGATTTCAGTGATGGCAATACATCGTATATTAGGGAAAGTCCTTTTTTTTTGATTTGGTCATAGCTCAGTTCTTGTTTTTATCATTTATAAGACCAAACTGTGTGTTGTTTTGGTTTTGTAGCTGGTGAGAATGAGACACTTCGTTATCTAAGCAATTGTGAATGAGGGTTTTCATTTGCAGTTGAGGAAGAGGGAATGGATGGAAAGGAAAGTGACCGTTCCAGATTGTCGGACAGGCATTGTACAACAAAGCTTTGTTTAAATTTTCTTTTTATTTATTCATTTGTGGGATGTGGACATCGCTGACTGGCCAGCATTTATTGCCAGTCCCTCGTTGCCTTTGAGGAGATGTTGGTGAGCTGCTTTCTTGAACCGCTGCAGTCCACCTGGAGGTTCTGTAGGATGTGGAAGAGAACAACAGTGATGAAGGTGCTGCTTTTTGTCTGAACTCATTTTTGGTTATCGTTATCTTTGGATGCGGTATCATATTGACAGATGAATCTTCACTTCCTTAAGTTCTTGACATTGCTTTTACTTCTTTAGATTTTTATTATTTAGGTTTTACAACAGAGAGCCAGGCCATTCGACCCAAACAGCTCATGCCTGAATTTATGGTCTACTTGAACCTCCGTCATCTACATCTACTGTTATAAGCAGATATTTCCTCTCCCTCATATGCTCGACTTTAAATATGTCTGAGCTATTTGTTTCAATGACTTCTTGTGATCATGCATTCTACATTCTTACTAGTCTTTTGATAAAGAAGTCTCTTCTGAATTCTGGATTGTTTTGGTGACAATCTTACATTGATTATAATGATTTCTGTTATGCTTTTTGTCACAAAAGAAAAATGTTTTCTCTGTAGCTACTCTCAATATGTTTCATAATCTTGAAGACTTTTATTTTCACTCTTCAGCTAAAAAATTTGCTGTTAATCCTTTCCTAATACACATACATATTTTCACATCAGCCTTGTAAGTCTTCCCGGTGCCTTGGAGGTCTTGTTGCAGCTGTACAGGACATTAGTTAGGCCACTTTTAGGATACTGTGTGCAATTCTGCTTTCCCTGTTATAGGAAGGATGTTGTGAAACTTGAAAAGGGTTCAAAACAGATCTACGAGGATGTTGCCAGGATTGGAGGGTTTGAGCTATAGTGAGAAGCTGAATAGGCTGGCTTTATTTTCCCAGGAGTGTCAGAGGCTGAGGGAAGACCTTATAGAAGTTTATAAAATCATGACGGTCATGGATAGAGTAAATAGACAAGGTCTCTTCCCTTGGGTTGGGGAGTCCAAAATTGGAGGGCATAGGTTTAAGTTGAGAGGGGCAACTCTTTCACGCAGAGGGTGGTACTTGTATGGAATGAACTTCCAGAGAAAGTGGTGGAGGCTGGTACAATTACAACATTTAAAAGACATCTGGATGGGTATATGAATAAGAAGGATTTAGAGAGAGATGGGCCAAATGCTGGCAAATGGGACTAGATTTATCTAGGATATCTGGTGGGCACGGACGAGTTGGACCAAAGGGTCTGTTTTTGTGTTCTACAACTCTATGACTCTATATTGTTTTCTGTAAATGGTAATCAAAACTGGCTACCATAAATGCAATCTAACTAAGATTGAGCATAATTTATCAATTCTTTCTTAGCAAACTGTGGAACACAATACAATACAGCACAAGAATAGGCACTTCAGCCCACCCAACCTGCACCAATTCCTGTTCCTTATTTAGACCCACTACTCATTGCTCGTGCATGGTTTCTATCCCACTGTTTGCCTCCTGTTCATGTGTCTAACAAGATACATCTTAAATATTGCTAATGTGCCTGCTTCCGCTGCCTCCATTGGCAGTGTGTTCCAGGCACCCACCACCCTCAGTGTGAAATTTTTTCCCTGCACTTTTCCCCTAAACTTTCCCCCTTGCACTTTGAGCTTGTGTCCTCCTGTAGTTCAGGAATCTACCGAATCTATGCCTCTCATTGGGGGAGGGGAGTGTGCAGCGGGACCTGGGTGTCCTTGTTGGACCAGTAGCTGAAGGTAAGAATGCAGGCGCAACAGGTGGTAAAGGCAAATGGTATGTTGACCTTCATTGTGAGAGGTTTTGAGTACAGGAGCAGCGATGTGTCATTGCAATTATACAGGGCCTTGGTGAGGCCACACCTGGAATATTGTGTGCAGTTTTGGTCTCCTTTTCTGAGGAAGGATGCTCTTGCTCTTGAGGGAGTACAGTGAAGGTTTACCAGGCTGATTCTGGGGATGCCGAGACTGATGTATGAGGAGAGAGTGGCTAGGTTGGGATTGTTTTCGCTGGAGTTCAGACAAATGAGGGGTATCTCACAGAGACTTATAAAATTCTAATAGGACTGGTCAGGGTCGATGCAGGGAGGATGTTCCTGATGACGGGTGTGTCCAGAACCAGGGGTCACAGTCTGAGGATTCGGGTTAACCATTTAGGAGATGGAGATGAGGAGACATTTCTTCACCCAAAGTGGGGTGAGCCTGTGGAATTCATTAACAGGAAGTAGTTGATGCCAAAATATTTAATGTATTCAAGAGGCAGCTAGATAAAGCACTTGAGGCAAATGGGATCAAAGGTTATACAGGATTAGGATATTGAGTTGGACAAGCAGCATGATTGTGAAGAATGGTGGAGCAGGCTCGAAGGGTTGAATGGCCTCCTCCTGATCTTATCTTCTACGTTACTATGTTTCTCTAATTTTGTAGACCTCAATCAGGTCGGCCCTCAGCTGGGCCATTTTTCTTACTGTGGGTTGGATGTGGAGGCAGGCCCCAAATTAGTTGGAGTGGGGAATAAAGCCTGTGCTGTCTGTTAAACAAAAAAAAAAGCTATGGATGCCGGAAATCTGAACCAAGAACAGAAATAGCTGGAGAAACTCAGCAGGTCTAGCAGCATCTGTGGAGAGAAATCAGACTTAATGTTTCGGGTCCTATGGAACTTCCTGAAATATTATCTCTGAATTCTCTCCATAGATGCTGCCAGACTTTGAGTTTCTCCAGCAATTTCTGTTCTTGTGCTCTTCATGTTAATCTAATCGACATACAACGTCATTTAGGCTAACTGAGATAACTGGTCTTATTATTAAATTTTGATCTCTTTAGAAATAAAATCTAGTCCTTGGTTTAATTTTTAAAACAACCCTTGCTAACCTGTGACACTATGTTTGATTAATGTGTTTGTAGTCCAAAATCCCTTTGTTCCTCTGCCTCGCCTTAACTTCCAACTTTCAATTTTCTGCCACAGAATAACACCCCTTGGTTCACATTCTCTGCTTTCTATCCTGATAAAAGCTAACAATCCATACTATCACTTGTCCCATAACTTCACATTCTCTGATCTTATTCATTTCATTCATGGAATGCCTTCTCTAAAGCCTTTGGGAAATTCAGAATAACTACATCTACTTTATTACCAATATTTAGTCTCCCTATTAACTCCTCACAGACTAAAGTTGGTCAAGGAAATTTTTTCCTTTTGGAATCCATGTTGCTTATGCTCCATCATATCTCTCATTTCAAGATTATTCTTGTCTCCTTTTGTAAGGATTCCAATTACTTTTTCTACCACGGACATTAAGCTGTTTGGTCTGTGGTTCTCTGGATGTGATCTTTCCCCTCCTCCAATATCAGAATTATATTAGCCCACCACCAGTGCTCTGACTCTACACTATTTGTAATTCATTGTTACATATGAGTAATACAGCATCTGTTATTTTATTCCTAGATCCTTTTAGAATAGATGGACGCTCTTCATCCTGACCAGGGACTCAATCCTTTTTAAGTTTTAGTTTATTCAATACACCTGTTATTTATTTATTTAAATGCTTTAGTTATATTGTTCACCTCATCGAGTGCATTGAGTATAGGAGTTGGGAGGTCATATTGCGGCTGTACAGGACATTGGGTGGGCCACTATTGGGAATACTACATGCAATTCCGGTCTCCCTGCTATAGGAGGGATGTTGTGAGACTTGAAATGGTTCAGAAAAGATTTACAAGGATGTTGGCAGGGTTGGAGGGGTTTGAGCTTTAAGGAGAGACTGAACATACTGGGGTTATTTTCCCTGGGGCTTCGGAGGCTGAGGGATGACCTTATAGAAGTTTATAAAGTCAAAGAAACATAGAAGATAGGAGCAGGAGAATGCCATTCGGCTTTTCGATCCTGCTCCACCATTCACCACGATCATGGCTGATCATCCAACTCGATAGCCTAGTCCTGCTTTCTCTCCAAAACTGCAGAAAGGCAGTCAACATCATCAAAGACCCATCACACCCCGGTAATGATCTCCTACAACCTCTTCCATCAGGCAGAAGATACAGAAGCCTGAACACACGAGCAAGCAGGTTCAGGAACAGCTTCTTTCTGGCTGTTATCTGACTGTTGAATAGACTCTAGCCTCAAATAATGTAACCTGCAATGTAACCTGTATGCCTCTAAGTCTTTTTGATCTGTACATTCTTTGCTTGCCATGATCTGCCTGTACCACTCATAAACAAAGCTTTTCACTGTATTTTGTTACATGTGACAATAAGTCAATCAATCAATCCCATTTGCCCCAAGTGTTATATCTAGCTGTCTCTTAAATACTACCTAGCTGCATCTTGAAATCAAGACGGGCATTGATAGTGTAAATAGACAAGGTCTTTTCCCCAGGTTGGGGGAGTCCAGAACTGGAGGGCATAGGTTTAAGGTGAGAGGGGAAAGATTTAAAAGAGACCTAAGGGGCAACAGTTTCATGCGCGGGGTGGTGCATGTATGGAATGAACTACCACAAGAAGTGATGAGGGTTGTTATAGTTACAACATTTAAAAGGATATACAAATAGGAAGGTTTTGGAGGGATATGGGCCAAATGCTGGCAAATGGGACTAGATTAATTTTGGGATATCTGATCGGCACAGACGAGTCGGACTGAAGGGTCTGTTTCTGTGCTGTGTATCTCTTTGACTCTATTTTATGTTGTGTGTTCAATCTCTCTGATAAATATTGAAGCAAAATAATTACTTAATATTTCTGCTATCATTCACTACCAGTGACATTATATTGTCTAGCCATAATGGCATGTTAACTCAGGAGCAAAAGTACTCTTAACAGAGCCTCTGATAGGACATTCCAAATGACTTTGGTCAGAAGAATGAGCAGAGGTAATATAAAATAAAAGGTACAAGTCTGTAGGGGGTGCAGAACCAAAGAGACCCGAGGGTATAAATGCACAAATGTTGAAAACAGTAAAATGTGATTAAAGAGGCAGATGGAATATTGGGATTTGTAATGACAAACATAAAGTACAAAAGCAATAAAAACAAAATGATGAAATGTTTATAAAACACCAATTTAGCCTGAGCTGAAGCATTGTGTCCTGTCCTGGGCTCTGCACTATAGAAAGGATATGAATTCTTTGGAGAGGGTGGAGAAAAAATTTACATAAGGACACAGGAAACAGGAGCAGGAGAAGGCACCCCTAGCCTGCTCTGTCATTCAGTACGGGTCATGGCTGATCTTCTGCCGAAAACCAGTTTCCCACAGTAGCTGTAGGTGTACTTTCCAGGAAAAGGGATTTTAATTATGTGGACAGATAAAACAAGTTAGAGCTATTCTTCTTAGAAAAGACAAAGTTGGGAAGAGATTTGATTGAGATGTTCAAAATCATGAGAGGTCGAAAAGGTAAAGAGAGAAACTGCTCCCGCAATCAGAAATATTGAGCATGAGCTTTAAGGCGAAAGACAAAAGAGCCATTGGCGATATGAGTTAAAAAGCTTTCTTTTAATACAGCACGTGGTTAGAATCTGGAATGATTGCACCTGACAGTGTGGTGGAAGTTGTTTCAATTGGGAATTGAATGGGCATATGTACAGAAAATTCTTTTGTGGCAGTGAGGAAAGAGTGAGAGATTGGAAATGACTAGCCATTACAGACAGCAAAGACCCATAAGACAGGCTGAATAGTCTCATGTACTATAAACATTGTCTGACAGCACATTCCTTGCAAAGCAGCATAATTTTATGCAGGATAACAAGCATGGGGCTGGATGAACACAGCAGGTCAAGCAGCATCATAGGAGCAGGAAAACTTGACGTTTCGGGCCTAGACCC
>JAHRHZ010000051.1:31532538-31552417 GCA_024137785.1 Ginglymostoma cirratum | reverse complement strand
GATGAAGGGTCTAGGCCCGAAACGTCAAGTTTTCCTGCTCCTATGATGCTGCTTGACCTGCTGTGTTCATCCAGCCCCATTCTTGTTATCTCGGATTCTCCAGCATCTGCAGTACCTCTTATCTCTGATATAATTTTATGCAGGTCTGGTAGAGAGATGATGACCATAAGAAACCTCCCCGATAATTTTGGATAAATGTTGTCAATGCTCACTTCATTCTGCTAAGTCAAGTTGCTTAATAACTTGAGAGTTAATTTGTAAATATTTCCATTTCATTATTTGCTGACAGAGAATGTTTAATTTAGATGATGCGGCGAATATGTTTAAATGACGTCACAATGCTGAACTGAACTTGGTCATGACACTTAATAAAAACCAAAAGAACAGTGGATGCTGTAAATTAGAAACAAAAACAGAAATTACTGGAAAAGCTCAGCAGGTCTGGCAGCATTTGTGGACAGAAATCAGAGTAAATGTTTCGGGTCGAGTTCTGAGGAAGGGTCACTGGATCTGAAACGTTAACTCTGATCTCTCTCCACAGATGCTGCCAGACCTGCTGAGCTTTTCCAGCAAGTTCTGTTTCCGTTACGGCCTTGTTACAGTTTATTTGTATTAACAATTTACCTTTCATGATTTTTAAAAAATTTTTATTTATTCAGCTGTAAATGCTTATTGACATTATTGTGTAAGATGGCGTGACTGATAACACATAACAACTTCTGTTTGTACTTACAGTTACATGAGACGGAAACATTTTATATTTTATGAAATTGTTTTTACACCATGCCAGGTCATTCATTATGATGCATATATCACAGTTAGTTCAATCTTTAAGAATAGTTATTGCAGTGTTAACATGTGAACAACGCTCTATGATATAAATAGATTAACCCTTTCATTTAAATGGTGAACAGAAAAATATGTTCAGTATTTTAATACTGATATTGTAACAGTTCTTTCCTTGGTATTGATTCTTTGTGTTGAAATAGAACAAAGAACTATGGATACAGAAGATCCGAAACAAAAACAGATAATGGTAAAGAAACTCAGCAGGTCTGGTAGATCTGTGGAGAGAATACAGAGTAAACGTTTCGAGTCCAGACCTGACAGTAGCTAGGGAAAGATAATATTTTTGCTGATGACAATGGGTGTGGAAAGGAGTGAGTGGATAGGTGGAGAGGGAGCCCAAATAAATGGAACCAAGTTAGGTGGACAAAGAGATGGTTGAAAGTAAACTAGGGAAAGAGAAGAGCTGACAATGGGGCAGAAATAGTCGGGACTGCCGATGCTGTGGAATCTGAGACAACAAGGTGTAGAGCTGGATGAACACAGCACCGTCATTTTCTGAAGAAGGGTCCAGACCCGAAACGTCAGCTTTCCTGCTCCTCTGACGCTGCTTGGCCTGCTGTGTTGTTCCAGCTCTACACCTTGTTGTCTCAGATTCTCCAGCATCGGCAGTTCCTACTATCTTTGGATAGACTGGGACTTTTTTCACTGGAGCATAGGAGATTGAGAGGTGACCTTGTAGAGGTTTATAAAATTATGAGGAGTATAGATAAGGTTAATGGTAGGTGTTTTTTGCCTAGGATGGGCAATTTCAAGACTAAGGGGCATACTTTTAAGGTGAGAGGAGTGAGATTTAAAAAAGACATGAAGGGCAACTTTTTCACACAGACGGTGGTCGGTGTGTGGAATGAACTTCCTGAGGAAGTGGTCGATGCAGGCACAGTTACAACTTTAAAAGACATTTGGATAGGTACATGAATAGGAAAGGTTTGGAGGGGTATGGGCCAGGAGCAGGCAGGTGAGACTAGTTTTGTTTGGGATTATAAATTGAAAGCAAACAGAGCTGGAGATCCACAGTAGGTCAGGCAGCATCCGTGGAGAGACGGCCAGCTAATGTTTCAAGTCTAGAAGCTCTGATGAAGAGTCAACTAGACTCGAAATGTTAGCTTGCTTTCTCTACATGGATGCTGCCTGACCTGCTGTTGATCTCCAGCATTTTTTATTTTCAATTCAGATTCCAGTTTCTGCAGGAATTTGCTCCTGCTTTGTTTGGGATTATGGTTGGTATGGACTGGTTGACCGAAGGGTATGTTTCCGCGCAGTACGACTCTGTGACTCTATGTCGTGACAAGACCTGGGATGTGGGGGGTAGTAAATGACGAGGAGAGAGATAGTCAGGCCCTAAAATGATCGAACTCGATAGAGTCCTGAAGGCTGCAAAGTCTTGAATTGAGCAATTCTTTTTGAGTCAGGCATTAACAGTTACAACAGAGTCCTCTAGTGGTGGAATAGTAAACAACATTTTTGACCAAACATGGCAAATGTCCCCAGACGGATTTATTCATTTTAAGGTGATTTAATTGTCCCGATATGAAAGAGATTCTAACATCACTTCTTGTTCCTTGGCAAAGAAGTGTTAAGGACATAGAGCATTACAACACAGAACCAGCCCTTCGGCCCACCATGTCTGTACCAAAAATGGTGCCATTCTAACCTAATCCCATCTGTCTGCACATGGTCTGTTTTCTTCTGTTTCCTTCCTGTTCATATTTCTGTCTAAATACCTCTTAAATGTTGCTGCTGTATCTGTTTCTACCACCTCCCCTGGTAGCACATTCCAGGCACCTACCACCCTCTTTGTGAAAAGAATTTACCTCGCACACCTCCTTTAACTTTTCCCCCTATTATTTACCATTTACACCCTGGGAATCCTGAACATCCACACCACTCATAATTTTATATAGTTTTTTTTCAGGTCGCTCCTCAGCCTCCAACGCTCTAACAAAAACAATCCGCGTTTGTCCAACCTCCCTTTATGCCTCGTACACTCCAATCCAGGCAACATCCTGGTAAATCTCATTTGCATCCTCTCCTAAGCCTCCACGCTCTTCCTACAGTGTGGCGACCAGAGGTGCACGCAATACTACAAATGTGGCCTAACTAAACTTCTGTACAGCTGCAACAGAGAGAGAAACTGAGTTCTTGTTTTCAGTTCACTTATGAAGAAGGGTCACAGGGCTTTGTTTTCTTTCCACAAGTTTCAGCAGATCTGCTGAGTTTCTTCAGCAATTTCTGTTTTTGTGACTAAACATTTGTTCTGATAGGACGGACAGGCAGACAGTAAGTGTTGTACGTCTATCTTGTCTTTAAGAGAATTTATCCTTTTAAGGATTTCCATTCTTATATATACACACAATGTTGGTACTTTGCCTGGCAGTTGGTCCGCAGTGAGTCTGCAAGTGATACACATGGAAATCAGTTGGTTTGCTGTAATGCCTGCTTCACAACTTTGAAATAAACTAACCCACAGAGTTAATCAATCACTGGGCGATGGGTTATTACCACTGTCATTAACATGACATAGTGGATAGCAGTGGGAGAAACAGCACTGATGAGACCTATTATGCTTGGATAGTCAGCAAGTTAATCTACAGATGAAACACATGGTTGACAGCCTTAAATCATGTTAAAATGCATAGAACAGCCCTGGATGTCTTTGTCTATTTCAGCTTTGAAAACACAGTAACCTTGTGAGCAGACAAGAGAGGCCAGTTTAGCTAATTTGAAAAAGGCAAGTGATCAGGGTGTATGCAAGATTGATAACAAGCTGGAGAATATCAAAGGGCAGCGGGTCCATGCATCAAATTGGGACACAGCAGACCCTCTTGCAGATATTTTCTAATCAGCCCATTCAGAGATTTTATTACACACTTTGGAGCTGGTGGGACTTGAACCTAGGCCTCCTGAATCAGGAGGTGAGGACTCTATGAATGTACCACAAGGATGCTGCCAGCAGAGCTGCTAACAGGATTTAAATTTATATGTTGGATTTTGAGATTCAGCTGTGTCCAATGCAGAAAATTAAGCTTAATAATTAAGATTGGGGCCCTCTTGTGGTGCAGTAGTAGAGTTCGCATCCCTAGACCTGGAGGACCAGGTTCAAGTTGATTTGATTTGATTTGCTTTATTTATTGTTACATGTGCTTTACTACAATATACGGTGAAAAGTGTTGTATAGTCTCACCACTCTCCGCTCCATCTTAAAACACAGAAAAATAAACCAAAACACGGAATATAAAGACAGAAGAATAAATAAGTGAAAAAAATCTCTTCTAGAGATGTGTAACACCATCTCTGAACTAGTTGATTAGAAAAATAGGTTAAATAAAAGTTTAATTATTAAGACTTGCTTAGCAATTGTGAATGAAGGTGTATAGAGATCTAGCGCATCAGGACCAACAGACAAAGAATTAAAAACTGAACTTCACTTGTAAATATTTAATTCCCTACATGGGTAATTACAGGTGGTGTTTTCAAAAGTCATGATGATTTGGTGGTGGGAAATCTGCTCAGCTGTGTATGATGACACTTCTGGGGATAGAGAAAAAGTGTATGGGCTCCTGTGGTGCACTGGTAGAGCTGCTACCTCTGAGTGAGGAGGCCTGGGTTCAAATTCCTATCTGCTCTAGAAATGTATCATAACATGTGATGATACTGTGGCTTTAAGGAATTATTTTGTCCTGGCTTCTCTTAAGGAAGAGCTTGAACGAGAAGTACAGAGGTGGCTACTGAATACCGCTTGAATAAACAACTTGGGACACCTTGAGTTTTTTTTTAACTGCCTTATTGGGAGTGGTCAGCTCTCACAGATCAGGATTTCTGGTTTTAGATTTTTTTTGTAGCAGCAGAAGCTATTGGGGTCTCAATAGAATTGGAAGCTTTAGTGAATGTCTCCTGGCTGCTAAACACTGAATTTTCTCTTGATGTTTTTCCCTCCTGGATTGGAGAACTGCATGTGTCTAAACTTGCCTTTTTACCAAAGGATGTGTTTGTGGGATGTTACTAGATTGGAAAAGTTAATTAGTAATAGTTACCGTACCTATTGTTCTGTTAAATTTTCCAACAGAGTTAAATTATTCTAAATTCCTCTTTCTTTGGTTGTATTCCAATCACAGAGTTCAAATAAATAGTGCTTTACTTAACCTCGAGTAGTTTGACCAGTTGCATTGCAGCTGGAACATGGCACTTCATATTTGCCTTTCAAATAAGGAAAAGTTAGGTTCTAGGTTGCCTTCATAAAATATTTTGAGGGGGTCTGGTCTGGTCCATAACAAGGTTGATTAGAAACGTTTTACGAAAAGAGAGAAAAGAAACAGAAAAAGAAGTTTTGGTGGTTTGGTGTTGGGAAAGTCATTCAGTTCTGTGTGATAGTACTTCCAGATATAACAAAAAAGAGTTAAAAAGATTCTCAAATGATATGGACCACGTTAGATGACTAAATTAGAATCAGGTTAAACTTCGATGTTTGTTGTCTAGAATTTATGTCATTTAGACAGAATCCATAAACCACTTTGTCGGCAAATACGGAGAAAAGGGCTCACTTTGTGATTTTTCAGATGAGAGCTAGCAAACAGAATTGTTGAGTCAGTGATTATAGCCACTCTTATGGGACCATTTCCATATAAGATTTGCTAGATAAACTAAAGACTTAGAGTAAAAATGGCTACTGAAGGGTGGACATTAGAAGGAAGCCGTCACACAGCTTGGTGAAGTTTACAGGTCCTCAGTAAAAGGTGATGGTTGATACTGTCAATGGAACACCCAAACACAACAAGATATGTGGAAGGTGTGGTTTTCTGCATGCGTGAAAGAAAAGCTTAACTTTCAATCAATTTTGCAAGGCATGTGGCAGTACACTGGAGCAAAGGCTGGTGCAGCTACAAAGAACCATGCATGCGCTGAGCCAAACAGGCAATGCACAAGGAGTACACTCAAGTTAGAATAAAGACAATCTGGCATCCCTTCAGTGGCATATCCATGAAGTGATTGATAAATCAGAGCCTAACTAGAAAAACCATGAGAAAAAGAGCAGTAACACATGCTGTCAATCTTGTGGAAAACAGTAATCGAACCTTCCAAAGTAAAAATTCAAAATATCTGACTGAAAATTGGTAGCTATTCTTTATTGGCCAAGATTGGCACTTGTCCCCATGCCAATGTACTAGCCATGTGTGTATTAAAGAATCTACTTACAGACATGGGAAACCAAGGTGAAACCTGGGAATATTAAGCTTTCAATATCCAACAGGTCACCACTTCCATGTGCAGGATCATTAGTGCTGGAGTACGCATACAATCAATCCACATGGACATCACCGATACTCTACATCATAAACACTCACAAGCAATCAGTCAGACATCAGGGACAAAACAAACTGAAACAGAAAATTCAAGGAACACTTGCAGACTGAACATGGAAGAAGAACAGGACACCACTTTTTCTTGTGAATTAATGGAGCTAAAATCTCAGTTCTCTGCTATGGAGAGAAAAATGAAAGTTGACATGCAAAAGCCAAAACACTAGGTCAAGTTAAATCAAACTTGAAAATACTGTTTCTGAGATGATGAAGTCTTCAGGGATTAGTTGTGCTTAGTTCACAAAGATGAATGAAGAGCTAAAAGATAAAGGAGGGAAATAGGATGAACTCTACATCATCAATCCAGTGAAGAGCTTGCCAGTTCACAGGAAGATTTGAAACAACTTGCACTTAAATTAGGTCAAACTCAAAAGGAGCAAATACAGAAACATTAGCCTGAGCTCAAAACAAACATGACAGACCTGCGAAAAACAGGTGAGGATGTACAGTGCATATGACAAGTAACTACAAGTGATTCACATGACAAACTTTTCAGAAGTAAATACTAGTAAAGGTGCTCCAGTGAAAGAATTCAAGTTGGAAACCAAGCGACAACTAAAACCACAAGTGGAAGAGTTCCAGGCTTCAAACAAAACACTAAAGCAAAGAAAAAGTTGTAAAAGGCTGGACAGTTATTACAGCAGGTCATGAAAAAATATAATGATCCAACAAAAGGCTAAAACTTTGATGGAACTAGAAGAATCCAGGGTGTAAAACCAAATGCTTGAAAATAAACTGGAAGCTCTTAAGAAACGTGGCAGTAATTGACAGGAAGATTTAAAGCAGTCAGCACCTTGAAGGTCAAGTGGCCAATCTGGAACAAAACCTGGCTGTGATACATCAGAAAAAGCAAAGTCTAGGACAGCAACTACAGGCCATGATAGGAAAACTTGACAACACAAACAGATTAGACAGATCGTCTCACTGATGACTCTGGCAATCAAAGGCACCATCTGGAAGGAGAAACAAATTTATTTATGTACTATAAAGTCTTGCAGGCTCACTCAGTATTGTTAACAGGTAACTATTAATTGGAAAGAGGAGCATGTTGTATTTGTACCATGTCTTCTTAAAAACTCCATCCAACACTACTACACCATTTCCACTAACGCCACTGACTACATCACTACTTCTACTTCCGCCCACGTGACCATCCCTATACAAACACCCAGTCCCGAGACAGACTCCACCCCAACTCCCAGCTCCAGCTCTTCACCCAGTCCCAGCCCCAAGCCCCGCTGGGTATTCACCATGCTCCCCCCCACCAGACCTACCCCTCACTGAGGACGAGCGGTCAGTCCTCAGCAAAGAACCCCACTTCATTCCCCTGCGCCTACACGTCAATGAATCCTGTACACGCCTAGATGTCGAACTCTTTTTCCGCTGCCTCTGCGCCTATTTCTTCGAACGGGAGTCTAACCCATCCTGCCTCCGACACACCCCGGCCCCCTGGACACCAGCCCCAAGGCCTCCTACTCTCCCTTGACCACTTCATCTCCAACTGCCATCGCGATTTGGATCGCCTCAACCTCTCCACCCCTCTCACTCACTGCAATCTCTCCCCTACAGAACGTGCAGCCCCCCCCCACTCCCTCCGCTCCAACTCTAACCTCACCATCAAACCTGCAGATAAGGGGGAGGGGGTTGTGGTGGTGGTATGGCGTACTGATCTCTACATCACAGAGGCCAGGTGTCAACTCTCCGACACCACCTCCTACCGTCTCCTCGATTATGATCCCACCCCTGATCACCCAACCATCATCTCCTAGACCATCAATAAACTCACTATCTCAGACTACCTCCTGTTCATAGCCTTTAACCTCATTGTTCCCCAACCCTTTCCTCACCTGTTTCTATCTCCTTCCCTAAATCCACAAACCTGACTGTCCCGGTTGACCCACTGATTGCGTACCTTGACTCTGTCTATTCCCCCCGGTCCAAGAACACCCCACCTACATCTGGGACACCACCCACACCCTCCACCTCCTCCAAGACTTTCAATTTCCTGGCTCCCAATACCTCATCGTCACTACGGACATCCAATCCCTGTACACATGTATTCCCCATGCAGATGGCCTAAAAGCTCTCCGCTTCTTCCTCTCCCGCAGGCCCAACCAGTCCCCCTCTGCCAACACCTTCATCCGCTTAACCAAACTTGGTTTTACCCTTAACAACTTCTCCTTCAACTCCTTCCACTTCCTACAGACAAAGGGGGTGGCCATGGGAACCCACATGGGCCCAAGCTATGCCTGCCTCTTCATAGGATACATGGAATAGTCGGTCTTCTGCAGTTACACTGGCACTATCCCCCATCCGTTCCTCCGCTACATCGATGACTGTATCAGCGCTGCCTTGTGCTCCCACCAGGAGCTTGAACAATTCATCAACTTTACTAACATCTTCCACCACAACCTCAAATTCACCTGGATCATTTCTGACACCTCTCTCCCCTTTGTGGACCTCTCCGACTCCATCTCCAGCAACTGTCTCAGCACTGACATCTATTTTAAATGTACCAACTCCCATAGCTACCTTGACCACACCTTCTCTCACCCACCCTCCTGCAAGAGTGCGATCCCTTATTCCAAATTCCTCTGACTCCACTGCATCTGCGCCCAAGATGGAGCATTCCACTTCCAGACATCCCAGACATCCTCGTACTTTGGTGATTCATATTGCGCTCAACTGCATCTCTTGCATTTCTCACACTTCTGTCCTCAAACCCCCTCACCCCAACAAAAATAAGGACAGAGGCCCCCTGGCCCTCACATACCACCCCACCAATGTCCACATCCAATGCATCATCCTCCGCCACTTTCACCACCTACAATCCGACCCCACCACCAAACAGCTATTTCCGTCCCCACCTCTACCTGCCTTCCTTTGGGACCGCTCAGTCCGCAACTCCCTCGGCCACTCCAGACTGCCCACCAACCTCACCACCCCCGGAACCTTTCCCTGAAACCACCTGCCCCTACACCTTCCCTGTCACCTTTGTCCAAGACCCCAAACAATCTTTCCAAATCTGACAGGGATTCACCCGTATGACTGTCCCCATGGTCTACTATATCCGTTGCTCCTGATGCGGTCTCTTCTGCTTTGGTGAGACCAAGCGTAGACTCAGTGACCAATTCGCAGAGCATCTGTGCTCTGTACGCTATAACCAATAGCACCTTCCGGTTGTCAACCATTTTAACTCCCCCTCCCACTTCCTGGGTGACATGTCCATCCTGGGACTCCTCCAGTGTCACAATGATGCCATACATAAACTGGAGGAACAACACCTCATATTCCATCTTGGGAGCTTACAGCCTGATGGCCTAAACATGGGATTCACCAGTTTCAAAATCTCCTCATCCCATGTCCAACACCGCCCCTCATCCCCGCCTCCTTGACCTGACACAACCTGTCCATCATCTTTCTCACCTATCCACCCCATCTTTCCCATTGACCAATCTCCACAACCACCTACCTCTATCCACCTATCCCCCTCCCACCTACCTTCTCCTAGCCCCACACCCCCATTTATTTTCGAGCTCTCTTCCCCCTCCCAGTCCTGATGAAATGTCAACTTTCCTGCTCCTCTGATGCTGCCTGACCTGCTGTGTCCTTCCAGCTCCACACTGTGTTGACATGTGTACACAAAGCTGTAGCTGCGCCTGGCAGTTAGTTTTGCAAGTGACACACACAGATATCAGTTAGTTTGTTGCAATGCCTGCTTCGTAACTTGTAATATGTTTTACTGTTTTAAATAAATTAACTCATGGAGTTGATCAATTCCTGATGAATGACTGATTGCTAGATTACACACATTACTAAGACAGTGAGGTGATGTGCTCAGAGGAGTTACTTAAATACAGACATTAAATGATGAAAGGTACAGATGGCAGCAGCGGGAGAAAGGAAGGGTGGAAGGGAATCCAGAGTTAGAAAAATCAAGAAATATCAGGACTTGAGGCATTTATAAAGATGACAACTTGTTTCAGGATTTGAAGAGGAAAGCAAGGCTGAAGATGAGAGAGCTGTTTGCAGGGCAGTGAAATCAAGGTTGGTTATTTTCAGGAGGGAGTGGTAATAATGTTTTTGAAAAAGCAGAGGACATGACTGGAAAAGAGGGGATTATTTGTAATATTAGCTGTGTGCAGCTGGTAAAGGAGGTTTCGTGGCCAGCAGTTTAGAATAGTTCAGTAAGAATATGATTAAAGGACCCAAAGATATATCTCATGGATGACAGCAGAGCAGGCATGAAGGAGATAAAAGGGATTGATCGAGAATCAGAGCTAAGCAGAAGGCTTGACTTGTGAGTTAAGTGAAAGGAAAACAGGCAGCATCAGAGGCTGGTGAGAAAACTACACATGATTGTATTGGCAAAGAATGTTCATGAGCTCCTCACATCTGCTGTTGGAGGTAAAAAAAGGAGCAGGCGAGGAGGTATGATTCATTCTTGTCATTGGTCATGCAGGAAAGAATCTGGGATTTAACTTTGCTGATATGGATCTTCTTGGCTTAATGGTTCTGATTGCGAGAGGGGAGTGATACTTGATTTGCTTCAGCCGGATTGACTGAAGCACTCAATTGTGTATTCTTTGAACTTCAGGGACCGAAGGTGAATTTATACTGAACAGATCATGGTGTACAGAGCTGTAGTGGTTCCTGCCTCCTATATGGCTCTGAGACGTGGACTGTCTAAAGTAGAAACCTCAAGGCACTGGAGCAGTTTGACCTAAACTGCCTGCACAAGATCCTGCGAACCCGTTGGGAAGAAAGATGCACCAACACCAGCTTCCTCGACTAGGCCAATATCCCCAGCATCAAGGAACTGACTACCCTTGATTAGCTGCGATGAACTGGGCACCTTCGCTGCATGACCAACACGAGACTCCCCGAGCAGGTGCCCCACTCCCAGCTTCGAAATGGCAGGTGAGCCCCAGGTGGAAGTGCTTCAGCGATACCCTCAAGGCCTCACTGGCAAAGTGCAGCATTTCCTCAGACACCTGGGAATCACTGGCCCAAGACTGTCCACAGTTGAGGAGGAGCATCCAGGAAGACATTGAGACTTGCCATTGGGAAAAAGCAGAAGCCGGGAGAAAACAGCAAATGGAGCCACACCAATGCTCCACCCACCCCTTCCCATGACTGCCACCTGCCCCAAGTGTAACAGAGCCTGCGGTAGTTACGTTGGTCAATACAGCCACGGACAAGATTCACCCTGAGAGTGGAAGAGATTCATTTTCATCTACAAGGGACCTCCAATGATGATGATGAAACTGAACAGTGATTGGAATAGAAAATATCAAATGTTTTTTTTAACTAAGGACAATGTGATTGAAACAAGCAATGGTACAGAAATATACTGGTGGATGGAAGACGAGCGGTTGGACAGTTTGAAGATTATGTTCCTGAAGATTGCTGTCTACATTGGACCATTAAATTGTCAGACTGGCTTTAAGCTCAATAAAGAAGAAAAATGTATCAGGTTGATCCAATTTTGGACTTTTTCTGTTATTGCAATCAGCCTGCATACGTGTTCTTAAAAATAAATATGATTATTTTAATATTTATATCTGAGCTACCAAAAATGTGTATGAAAATAAAGTCCAAGATAAATTGGTCTCATTTTGTTAAAGCTAACACAAGTAATTTTTTCCAAGATACTTAGCTGCATATATGAGTCATTATATATCAATCAATGTACAGCAGAGGGAATAACCCATCATAAAGTTTAAATCTGTTCACCCTTGTGAAAAGACTCTAGACATATTGCTGTGTAGTGACATTCAATTTTAACCACAAGGTACATAAAAGAGAAACACATCAATAATGACCTAAATATTCATGTTCACCTCATCCCTTTATAACATGCAATTGTTGCTGCTGCTCACTATTTGGAAGCACGTTCTGTAGTGCAGATACCAACGCTCTGTAACTCTTTTGTACTGATCTTTTGTGGCATTGCTCCCAGTGTGTAGACTGGCACAGGTTATGATGATCAGGTAGAATTGTGTTCAACACATCTTGTTCTTTAAGGGTACTTGACGTGGGATGAGTCCATTTAGAGGTCTTCTCCATTGAGGATAATTACTGAGAGAGCCTTTTGCAGGATGGTAGCTTTTTGAAAAATGTCAGCCCCTGCCCCGGAGTGAATTGAAACAGGTAGAAAATGAATGGCTGAACACGATACATTTCATGCTTCAAAGAACAGCATCTAACAGATATCAGGAGTAAGATTTTGACGTAGAATTTCATGGGAACTGTTCTTGCTTTGACGCCATAACTTTGCCAATCATCTGCTGGGGAAACTGCCGTAAAATGGGATGAAATTGCTGGATAAATAATTGTTTAAGACTTACAATCTGACTTCACTAAGTGAGCTACTGAACTGCTGTTAGGCAGGCTTTATTTTATGTTCAGTCCAATCCAAAATATACATTAACAACATAGACTAGTAGATACTTTGCTCATTAAGTGTCACACAAAGGAATATTGGAACA
The DNA here is from genome assembly GCA_024137785.1 of Ginglymostoma cirratum. Taxonomy (NCBI): domain Eukaryota; kingdom Metazoa; phylum Chordata; class Chondrichthyes; order Orectolobiformes; family Ginglymostomatidae; genus Ginglymostoma; species Ginglymostoma cirratum. The sequence continues at coordinate 31,539,723 of JAHRHZ010000051.1, read as the reverse complement.
TAAGAGCAGGAGTAGGCCATTCAAGCCCTTGAGCCTGTTCCGTCATTTATTGAGATTGTGGTTGACCTGTTATCTAACTCTATATACCTGTCTCTGGCCCATGTGTCTTAAAAGCATTGTTTAACAAAAATTTATCTATCTCAGGTTTAAAACTAACTAGAAAACATGAACTGTCTTTCTTAAGGTTTCTTCTGCTATTTTTACACATATAAATGTAATCTTATTGAGTATGTAAATAACCACGCTAGAAATATTATACAGTTTAGTTTAAGGTTCATTCTTCACTTGAAGCCAGATTAATCATTTCTGCAGATCCCTATAATAGATTGAGAGTTTAATTTGAAATGTTGGTTGAACCTCACAATGTATATTTTTTGCGAGGAGCAAAGTGACTGTGTATCCCAACTGATTCAGTCCCACAAGGTCTGCACATGATAAATAATTTCCAGAAATAATCAAGAAAACATACTTGTTTTGAAGTATTGTCAGGAGTGAATCCCCAATATGGGTACTGTCAATATATCACTGTGTGTGCATTATAATGAGGTTGGTGTTCCTTAATGAACTGTTGAGAGGTTTCCTGTCCTATAATGAGAAGTCTGGGAATGGCAAGACCTCATTTACACATAGCTAACACATCAGGTAAATAGCTCCAATGTATTTCATACTGACTTGCTAAGAGACTGTGCCAATTGTATGTTATCAAAAGGCTTTCCAATTATAGGCTTGATAGTGAGTTCACATGACTGAAGCAGCTCATTATCTGAGGATCTTGTTTGTGACTGGTCAAAAAGAAAACATTATAAAGATGTATCAACCTTCCATTTCCAGAACTTTATTCGGCCTCAGAGTAAACAGAGTTTAATAAGGGTGTTGTGTTCAAAATACCAATGCATCAGTGCTGGTAATGCATGGGTGTGGAGGGGTTTCTAGCTCATAGGTCTATTGTGGTCACTGATGTCCATTTACTAATGGAGCAGGACAAGATGGAACAGGTGTTTAAAAACAAACGGCAAAGGTAGGAGACACATACCAGTAGGCAATATCCTAAAGAATCTTTCTTTTCATATGCCAGAGCTGTCATTTCAAGTCTAATGGTTCACCCACCATGCAAGCATTTACTTCTTGTAAACAAAGTAGTGAGAGCATAGTGATTGGAACCAGGCCCAGGTAGATCTCATTGAGTATGAGATTCTTGATTGGGGTTTATGGTTGACTAGTTCTGTGGCCCTCTCTAGATCAGATTTTGCAAACCATTCTTAATTTCTTCAATTCTACAGTTCATTGGCCTGGTCTCGAGTGTTCCCAAAGCGAATCTCACCTACCAGCCCACGCTTCGTTAGTCAAATATTCACCTCCCATATATACTGAAGGAAGACACTCTGGAATATGTTTAGCACATCCCATACCTCAGCATATACCTGTCTCAAAAGGACCAGGAGATCCAATTATGTCAGATCAGCCTTTGACAAACTACTGCATTGAGTGTTAGGCGGAAGAAAAGACCTTCACAAGTCAGCAAGAGTCATTATAATGACTCATTGATTGGGATTGTTAATCTGGGCCAAGTAGGGAGCCCTGGCTGATAGATATAAACAGGGGATTCTACGAATCTCTCATTCTAGGCACTGGCTCTGAGCCAGCTGGTCAGAGCCCATGTACTGTGCACATGTAATTAAAGAATGAGTAAGTGACGGAATACTGGCCTCTGTGCAGTTATTTCAGAGACTATACCACAAATTCCGTGCTACATTCTCCTTTCATGTGAGAGTTTACCTATGAAAAATAATAGCAGCAGGACCTGAAGCACAATGATTTGGTCCAAAAAGTGTCTCTCAAAGACATATTTTCTCATGAAGATGACATGCATAGGAGGTCGTCACCTAATATTATTGTGCGCAATATTGCCTTGCATTGATCTCCAATTGGTACCCTGCATTCACATTGCTGTTACATTTCTCCGTAAACCTCTCAGCCTTGGCATCTAAGCTTCTCCAACCCTCTCAGCCCTCAGTTCTTGCTTTCCTCCTTTAAGAGGCCATTTTGAAACAAGTCAGTTCACGGACTTTTGAGCACATGGGCAGGATGTTTCATGACATAATGAGATCTGGAATCCATGACTGGAGTGTGATGACGTCAACTGCTCTGTAAATTAGGACTCTTGCTGATTTGTGGAGGTCTTTTCTTCTGCCTAACACTCAATGCAGTAGTTTGTCAAAGGCTGATCTGACATAGTTGGATCTCCTGGTCCTTTTGAGACAGGTACATGCTGAGGTATGGGATGTGCTAAACATATTCCAGTGTCTCCTTCAGTATATATGGGAGGTGAATATTTGACTAACGAAGCGTGGGCTGGCAAGTGAGATTTGCTTTGGGAACATTCGAGGCCAGGCCAATGAACTGTAGAATTGAAGAAATTAAGAATGGTTTGCAAAATCTGATCTAGAGAGGGCAACAGAACTACTCAACCATAAAATGTAGCTTTTACAAATCTAGGGCGATCAGTTTAGTTCTGGAGCAGAGGTGACTAAGGTTAAAGAATTTTCCATGTAGACAGTATTTAATATTGACATCAGAGGTAATTCATCTTTATTGAGGTGAATAGCCATGGTCAGGTAATATGGAAGCTATCACCCTTGATCCCAGTCTGGATCTTTGAAGGAGACATCTGTTTCTGTTCTCTCACTAAAGACATTTGCATTCATGTCATCCTGAAACAATTGAAGTACTTTGATGGAGTTTATAGGACTCCAAATCTTTGCACTGCAATCCATAGAATTTAAGGATGTACTGGGCTGAATTTCTTAAGCAATGGGGAGCGGTGGTGGAGGGAAAGAATAGGAAATAGCTTACATGAGAAGAAAAGTCAGGACTGAGCTTGGAAGAAGCCTGCCCATATAATGGGCTGTTGGCAGGCTGAAGTATGAGAGACTGAGCCTTCCTCTGCTCAGTGCAAAGAAGTCCCAGCCTCTGCAGCTGCTGGCCAGTCCGGGGAGTGCCACCCTTTGGAAGTTCTCCAACCACACTGTATGGTTTCCTCAGTTACTAGAGGTAGGATGTTCAGGAGAATGTGCATTATAATTCGTCCCACTTCCTGACAGGAGGAAAAATGTGTAAATATGTCATACTGTGGAAACTGGGGATATGAAGAAAGATTTCCTTTACTTTCCCAATCCAGAAGATGACTGAATGAAATCTTGACGTAAGCAAAAGCACATCAACTTTGAAGACTTCAACAGAAGTACCATTGGGCTGCAGGCCTTATCTTATTTTTATCCATTAAATTGCTTGTTGCAGCAAGATCCCATTGATGGTCACACACCCATGCATTATACAACTGGGGGTTAGTGGAGAGGGTATTAGCTGCCATTGTGCATTCAAGATGGAGGTGTTCTTGAAAATTGTGATTTTCAGCATTGAGAGATGGCATTGTCAACATCAAGAACGGGGACACCAGTCTGTGAGTGAAGGGTTAATTTGACCGTGATTGTTAGATGATCCTGATGGCTTCAAAAAGTTTCACATGTCATGATGGTCACCATATTGTTGGATTGTGTGGGCTTCTTTCTCCCACCACGTTATTTATCTTCCAGCTTTGAATGTTCTTTATCTTTATTATCAAACGAGTACACAGAGAAGGCCAAAGTACACATTCAGATACAATAAAAATGTGAACAATGACATGACATGCAAATATTTTGTTTGTATTTATTAATCAAAAATGTAAATAGCCACATCTTATTTCCAGTTATTTACACGTGGCTAGTGGGTAATATTGCACTATGTCACTTTATAGAATGGAATCATAAAATGGTTACAATGCAGAAAGGTCTGCTTGACCTATCAAGTCTGTGCTAGTAATTAACTTATTTTACTCCCTCAAACTGTCCCTATAACTCCCAAAACCTTTCCTCTTCAGGTAAGGATTTCAATTCCTTTCAATTCAATTTCGAAAGCCATGTTTGAAACTGCCTCAGTTGTAGATATTTCAGAACCTAACCACTCACTGTGTAAGAAGGTTTTAACTCACATTGCCATTGCTTCTTTTGCAAGATCCCTCAACTGGTGTCTTCTGCTTTTTCATTCTTCCACCAATGGGATGGTTTACGTATGTGGAATTGTAGCTTTTACAGCTTAGACTTCTATTTTGTCTCTCACGAGTTAAAATTTTGGCAAAATGTCATTACAGAAAATTGTTCTTATTAGTTGTGACTTTAGTAATATTTGTTCAAATATGGACCAAAGTTAACAAGATAAATTGACCAGAAATAAACAGCTAGTGGATGAAAATTAATTTTAATCAATGTATCTTATGATGCTGATATAAGGTTTAGGAAACAAGGAATGGAAAAGGATCTAGACCAACACAAGTTATCCAGGAAGGAGCTGAAGAAAGGGCTTAGGAGAGCTATAAGGGGGCAAGAGGAAACCTTGGCAGATAGGATCAAGGAAAACTCCAAGGTTTTTTACACGAACGTGAGAAATAAGAGAATGACCAGAGAAAGGGTAGGGCCGATCAAGGATTGTAAAGGGAATTTGCGCACGGAGCCTAAAAAGATAAGAGAGGTCCTTAATGAATACTTTTCTTCAGTATTCACAACTGAGAGGGACCTAGTTGTAGAGGAGGACAGTGTAAAACAGGCTGGTAGGATGGAGGAGGTCAATGTTAGAAAGGAAGATGTACTAGGAATTTTGAGGAACTTGAAGATAGATACACCCCTCCCCCAGGCCTGATGGGATTTATCCACGGATTCTATGGGAAGTGAGGGAAGAGATTGCAGGGCCTTTGGCGATGATCTTTTCATCCTCACTGTCCACGGGTATAGTGCTGGAAGATTGGAGAGAGGCAAATGTCACTCCCTTGTTCAAAAACGGGAATAGGGATAACCCCAGAAATTACAGGCCAGTTAGTCTTGCGTCAGTGGTGGGCAAATTATTGGAAAGGGCTCTGAGAGATAGGTTTTATGATCACTTGGAAAGGCAGTTTGATTCGTGATAGTCAGCATGGATTTGCGAGGGGTAGATCATGCCTCACAAACCTTACTGAATTCTTTGAAGAGGTGACCAAACACGTGGATGAAGGTGGAGCAGTGGATGTGGTATACATGAATTTAAGTAAGGCGTTTGATAAGGTTCCCCATGGGAGGCTCATGCAGAAGATAAGGAGGCATGGATAGGGGGAAATGTGGCAGATTGGATTCAGTATTCGCTGACCCTTAGAAGACAAAGGGTGGTAGTGGATGGAAAATATTCAACATGCTGCTCAGTTACAAGTGGTGTACCACAAGGATCTGTTCTGGGTCCTCTTCTATTTGTGATTTTTGTAAATGATTTGGATGAAGGAGTGGAAGGGTGGATTAGCAAGTTCGCGGACGATACAAAGGTGGGGCGAGTTGTGGACAGTGCGGAGGGCTGTCCTAGATGACAAAGGGACATTGATAGGATGCAGAGCTGGGCTGAGAAGTGGCAGATGGAGTTTAACCCTGAAAAGTGTGAGGTGATTCATTTTGGTAGGACAAACTTGAAAGCAGAATACAGGATTAACGGAAAGATTCTTGGCAGTGTGGAGGAGCAGAGGGATCTTGGGATTCACGTCCACAGTTCCCTGAAAGTTGCCACCCAGGTGGATAGAGTTGTTAAGAAGGTATATGGTATGTTAGCTTTCATTAATAGAGGGATTGAGTTCAAGAGCCGTGAAGTTATGCTCCAGCTATACAAAAGCCTAGTTTGGCCACACCTGGAGTATTGTGTCCAGTTCTGGTTGCCTCATTACAGGAAAGATGTGGAAGCATTGGAAAAGGTACAGAGGAGATTTCCCAGGATGTTGCCTGGAATGGAGGGAAGGCCTTACAAGGAAAGGTTGAGAGAGCTAGGGCTTTTCTCTTTAGAACGACGAAGGATGAGAGGTGACTTGATAGAGGTGTCCAAAATGATCAGAGTATAGATAGAGTAGACAGCCAGAGACTTTTTCCTAGGGTGGAGGTAGCTATTACGAGAGGGCATAGTTTTAAAGTGAGTGGAGGTAGATATAGGGGAGACATCAGAGGTAGGTTCTTTACTCAGAGAGTGGTCGGGGCGTGGGATGCGGTGCCAGAGAGGATAGTGGAGCCGGCCTCATCAGGGACATTTAAGGGGCTATTAGATAGGCATAAGGATGATAGTATAAGGTAGGGGTGAAGGTTAGATAGACCTTAGGATTAGGGTAAAAGTTCAGCACAACATCGTGGGCCGTAGGGACTGTACTGTGCTGTACTGTTCTATGTTCTACAGTTGCAATGGGGTGATTTTGATGAAACAAAGTTTGTTTTAACTCCACCCAGGAAATGGTTTTTACGTACAAAAATTTTCCGAGACTTTTGAATTTCTATCCCCACACCCATGCCTGATTTTGGGAATGTGACAGTCGAAACTATCTTCAAAAAAGGGAGAAAATTGTGCTACGGAAGCTATTGAGATATTTCCTCCTTCTCCACAGCAGGGAGAATTATCGGCTCATGCACTGTCTCCACCAGGGGGCAGATGCAGAATGCTGTCCAGGAGAATAAGTGGGATTATTACAGACGGTGTCACTGTCGAATGTACTGTTTGAAAAGTGAAATGTCAATATGTTTCAGTTGAATAGTCAATAGTGTTATTCAATGTTGTTCCAGAATACAGTCTGTATTAACATATATGGATGGAACTGAAAAATTAAATTGCAAAATAATTATTAATGAGGAAGGCCATTTAGAGCCCCGAGTCAAGGATTATACTGGACAGTAAAACTATCTATGATCATCACTATCATGTTATTTTATCAGGGTAAAAGAATATGGGGTCATTTTCTTTTCCCTTTACAAGGCTAGAACTACAAGAGTGGATTTCCAAAATAAGGAAAATGATTAGACTGTGTTCAGCACCATTCACAACTCCTCAGATACTGAGATAAAAGGTACTGCAGATGCTGGAGAATCCGAGATAACAAGCATGGGGCTGGATGAACACAGCAGGTCAAGCAGCATCATAGGAGCAGGAAAACTTGACGTTTCGGGCCTAAACCCTTCATCAGAAATGGGGGAGGGGAAGAGGGTTCTGAAATAAATAGGGAGAAAGGGGGAGGCGGATAGAGGATGGATAGAGGAGAGGATAGGTGGAGAGGAGGCAGACAAGTCGAAGAGGCGGGGATGGAGCCAGTAAAGGTGAGTG